>JAYMSP010004151.1:0-17185 GCA_036897095.1 Plantago elongata
TTTTATCTCAAACATTGAACCTAAAACTATTGAATATGCATTAAAGGATCAAGATTGGATCTCTGCAATGCAAGAAGGATTGGATCAATTTGAGAGAAACAAGGTCTGGAAACTAGTTCCATTTATAGAAGAAATATCTGTGATTGGAACTAAGTGGGTTTTCAGAAACAAGATCAATAAGTCTGGTGAAATAACTAAAAACAAAGCAAGGTTGGTTGCCAAGGGATTTACCCAGACTGAAGGCTTATACTTTGATGAGTCATAAGCACCAGTTGCAAGATTGGATGCAATTAGAATATTTCTAGCCTTTGCAGCTCATAATTACTTTAAAGTTTATAAGATGGATATTAAAAGTGCATTTCTGAATCATGAACTTGCTGAGGAAGTCTATGTTGATCAACCACAAGGCTTTGAAGTTTCCTCAGAAAGTAGGATGGTCTATAAGTAACAAAAAGCTATGTATGGACTGAAATAGGCTCCAAGAGCATGGTATGACACTTTGGCCAAATAACTTTGGGATAGTGGTTTTAAGAAAGGTGAAGTTGATAAAACTTTGTTTACCTTAAATTATGATGGGAAACTGCTTTTAGTTCAAGTATACGTTGATGTCATTATATTTAGATCTAAAGACAAGCAACTTTATAATGACTTTGCTAATCTCATGAAAAGCAAATTTGAGATGAGCGTGATGGGAGAATTAAATAATTTCCTAGGATTGCAAGTCAAGCAACTCAATGATGGAATATTCTAAAAAGGATATGCTCAACAAATTTAATCTTAAGCCTTCTGAAAAGAATGCCAAGATAACTATGAGCATAGGAACCAAAATGACTTATACTGAATCTGATAAAAGTGTTGAAGAACACAAGTATAGGATATTGATAGGTTCACTACTATACCTTACTGCAAGTAGACCCAATATTCAATATGCAGTTAGTGTGTGTGCTAGATTTCAGACAAATCCTATGCAATCACATTACAAAGGTACTGTTGAAGTTGGACTGTGGTATCCTAAAGAAAGTGGATTGAGTTTGGTTGGTTACTCAGATGCTGATTATGCTAGATCAATGCTTGATAGGAAAAGTACTTCAAGAACTTGTCAGTTTTTGGGAACTAGACTTATCTCATTGTTTAGCAAGACGAAAAACTCAATTGCTACTTCTAACACAAATGTTGAATCTATTGATGTTGGTTGTTGTGCTACTCAAATATTATGGATACAACAACAACAACTCGGAAACTTTGGAATTAATGAAGCGAAAACTCCCATTTTCTGTGATAACACAAGTGCTATAGTAATTACCCAAAATCCAATATTCCATGCCAGAACCAAATACATTGATGTTAGACACCACTTCATCAGAGACCATGTTGAGAAAGGCAATATAGAGATTCTAAAGGTTGGCACTGAAGATCAACTTGCTAATATCTTTACTAAGCCACTATGTGAAAGTAGGTTCTTAACCTTAAGACTTTGTCTTGGGTTAATGGAGATGCCTCAGAACTGAAAAGTTCTAAGTCTCTAAAAATTTTGGTAAGGAACAGAGAAAAAGGAAACATGTTTCTGAAACGGGTATTCAGAAAGCTTTCATGATGAGAAGAATAATAAGGTTTCTGAGACATATGACTCAGAAAGCGTAAGGTCTTTTGGAAAGGTAAGTCCAGAAAGATAGTATATAGTCCATAAGTATATAATACTAGAACTCAAAATACTATGGACATGTTATATATCCAGTGGTAATTTTTGAAACAGGATATCAAAAAACCATTTAAGTCATGAATTATGTGAGAACTAATAGTCCAACATTCTACATATTTCTAAGAGTCAAACATGTCTAGGGTTTTGTGTTTTTACCATTTATATCATAAGTAACATAAACAAGACTTGCTCTCTAATATAATAAGACCAAAGGTTTTCTAGTCTCACACACTAATAGTGACTTATGGATACATATTGCCAAAATTCATTAAGGGGACACGGGAACATTTGTTGATTGATATCATTACAAAGATATTAATGAAGAGCCCTTGATGAAAAAACGTTTGATCTCAACGGGTGAGATTAAATCTCGGCAAGTAATGCCCATTTTGCATTTAATGTAAAGTAGAAATGTATACCACGTCGATGCAATGTACATAGATACATATACGAAATTCTATACATATTATGTATCTATGTAATTTTATCTTGCTATATATAAAGGATTCTAGTAAGAGACAAACACTTTTACCAAATCCGAAATTTTAACTTCCATCAAAATAGCAAAAACCCTTCTACTAATCTTCTGAGTTTTTCATAGTCTTCTAAAAAGATAGACTAACATTCTCATTTATTCAAGCACTTCTTCTCTAATCCTATCCAGAAACTCTATATAAGATATGGCACCCAGAAATACCTCATCCAAGAACTCAGCTGCAACCGCTTCTGCTAAAAAGCAAGGAGAAAAGATTTTGCAAGTGTTGAACAAACACTTACTGGGTGATTTCAACCCAGAGGATTGGACTTCCAACCTCAAAATGAATTGGGGAGCATACATTGTGGAGAAATATTTAATTGTGGCTATCTCTTCCACTCCAGACAGGAATCTGGTTGTGAAGATGTTATCCAAGGCACACATTAAGAAATTCCTCTGTGTCGCCCCTACTGGACTATCTCCAATTGATGTCTTAGAGTTCTACAACTCTTCCCAAGTCTACACCAAGATTGTGAACAACGTTGAAGAAACGTTCATTAAATCTAAGGTTTAAGGTGTAGAAATACATATTGATTGTGACGCCTTTTGCAAAATCTTCCTGCTCAGAAATCGTGGGACGACATGGGAGATCAGCGCAGAAGACAAGACTCTGAACACTGCAGTCAGAGTGTTGTATGAAGAAGCAGTAAATGACAAGATTGAGGATTGCACCTCTTCTTTCATTTTGGGAGACATCAGAACAAGACACCTTTTTGAGCACTGGAATGTGCTTGCTAGCATCCTTTACAGGTGCTTGGATGGAAACAAAGATGAAATTGACTAGATAAGTCTGGAGAGATGGATGATAATGGCCTTTCTCCAGAAAGAGCTAAATGACATAGATAACCTCTTCAATTGGGTGAAATATCTCTTCATAAAGTTCATCAACCGGGTCAATGAATTTGAGCCCAAGATTGTTAAAGGTCGTGCCGACACTAAGTCGAATATACACTATTGTCTAAAAATTTGCTACATTTTGGAGATATGTGGAATTTCTCTTAGAGATCACCTGGACATCCCAGTGACCAACACAATGTACCGACATGCTCATGAGGAAGCTTTGAAAAAGGTTTCCAAAGATGAGTCGGTTGCTCAGGAAGAAGGAGTATCCAAAGAGATACCTGTTGAGGTCCACATTGCAAAGAAACCAAGGACCAAAAAATCGAGGTCAAGGAAGAGGACTCAGATTGTCATAGATGACACTCCTCGACCAGAAAGGGCAACACAAGATTGTCATAGATGACACTCTTTTCCCATCTGAACATATCAGCAAACTGAAAATCAATTACCTCAAAAGAAGTAAACACTAACTCTTCTCTACTATTAGACTATCTTTTATTCTCCTCGCTATTGTTGTTTGTAGTATCCGTCGCCACAATTGAACACTGATGGACCTCCGATTTCGACGACAGAGGACTGCCAGAATATGTCGTAGGTCCAGATCCCGCAAGCACCTAATTAAGGCAAGGAGGCGTTGTTGGAGCGTCTCCTGATTGAAGAAGGTGGCAACTGCATAAGGAGGTGGAGCAGTGGTGGTGGTGGTTCCTCATTTTGGAGAGGCATTGCGGGAGGAGGTGGACGACTAGCAGTGGTGGTGGAGGTTCTGGTTTATGATTTGGGAGAGGCACTGGTGGTGGAATTGGGCCAGGAGGAAAATAGATCGGATCGTCGGATGAAAGATTTCTTCATCGTGGATTTTAATTTCAGATTTGAACATTTAGTCTGTTATGGTTTACTTTATGGGTTGGGTGGGTCGACCCTTACCCCTACACGTTATTAAATAATGGGTTGCGTATGTGTACAAATAGATGACCCAATAAGAAAATATCGGGTCTCTATCCATCAGGTATGATAGGAATATCTGTTAGTATTTTTGATCAATCACCATATGACTTATCTTAGTACAAAAAGGTGACTAGTACTCTTAGCTCTCTTGAACATTGTAAAAGAGGAAATCACTTTGTATGTTAGTCTAGTAAAACTTGTATTAGGATTATTAGGTCTCTTAATGTAATTTTATATTTTGAGGAAGGCCATGAAGAAGGATCCTAGCAATGGATCTTAATCTAAGATTGAAAACTAAAAATTGCACATGATTATGAAGACTCAAAGGTTAAGTCTCCTTAGATAGACTATGATCAGAAAGCATATTGTATAGTGTATACATTGCACAAAACAAGTCTATGAACATATGACATCATCGAGTACGGGAACATGCTAGCTTTCAGAAAGCCCCATGTGTCCGTTTAGACTACAGGATAAGAAATAGTACCATGCATTTATTACACCGGCTGAAAAGATGCTCAATGCAGAAAGGGACTTCTGTGTACTTATTTCGAGATATAAATGGATTGAATTTTGAGTATTTCTAACGGATACTATTCAAACGACTCTCATATTCATCTATAAATATAACGACTTAGAAGCTGAGAAATACACACACAAGCAAGTATTCTCTCAAGAATCTCACTACCATTCTCCAAGCTAACTGTTGCTAATGAAAAGCTCGAAGAATCACTAAGTAGTTCTAAGTGTCCTAAACCTATAACAAGAGATTGATATTCGTGAAAGAGTTGAACTTTCGAATAACTTTCTGAAGCTCATTCTCCAGAACGGATACCAATTACATGGGTCAGTAAAAGTGAAGCTACCCTACATTGAATAAGTTTATCAAGTAGTTATATATGTTCAAAGATCTCTGAAAATATAACTGAAAAGTTATCTTGAGCACATGAAGTACTTGGCTCGAGGAGTAAGGGAACAACTCAGGGGAACATTTGGTTGGGAACAATTTGATTCAAGGAATCTTAGAATAGTATTATTGTAAGGTGAATTGAATTATCTGTTCTATTGGATTCTAGGTCTCTGAAGGCTGAGTGTATTAGTTGGAAGATTACGCCACCTACATATACCACTATACCTATTGTGTTATTTACTTTCTGTATTTATATTTCAGCAACTCACACACACACATTTACCACTACAAAGCACAAACTCATTTATCTATCGCATAAGTCTTCCGCTCTCTGATTATTAAGTATCAGATACCTACTAGTATATGAGAAATAGTGTTTATCGACAAAAGTTTGAAAAGACTATTGCACCCCCCCCCCCCCCCCCCCCCCCCCCTCTATTCTTTTCCTTTGTCTTTATCTGGACCAACAAGTGGTATTAGAGCAGGAGGTTCCCAAGCCTTCTACACTGAACCTCGATCCCCCAAACAGGTAAAGGTTTTTGTTGCTTTTCGAGGACGTTTTAATTTGTGTGTTTAGTGTGCAGGTATGTCTCTGAGTGATGCTCTGGTTCTGAAACCCGAGAATTACGAGAAATGGAAGAACAACATGATGTTGCATCTTGAAGCTATCAGTGATGAGATAATCTATGTCATCAAGGAAGGACCTATCAAAATTAGACAGCTCGAACAAGTAATTTGAGTGTCTGATGGTCGAAGAACCACTGACAAGGATGCTAAAGGTAGTGACACTTTTACTAGTGATAGAGCTCATGTTGCTACTGTTCAGGTTGAGTATGAAGACAAGCATCATGAACTCTAGACATCAGAAGATGCCAAGAGACAAAGGTTGGAAGGTTAAGCTCAAAACATCATCATTCGATCAACACCTGAGCATATACAATTCAAACTGTGGTGTGCTAAAACGGAGAAAGTTAACTGGCAATTGATTGAAGAAATCTTTGTCGGAACTGAGAAAACTAAGGAAAACAAGTTTGAAGTTCTAAAATTGAAGTTCCAAAAATTCAAACAGGGTCCCATTGAAACTCTGGAAGAACTTTATTTTCGGTTTACTACTCTCATGAGGTGATTTGGTTGCACTTGGAAAAAGTAAAAGATATTCAAATTATGAGAAGGTGAAAACCATCGTCAGAAGTTTGAACCACAATTGGGAACATACCCAATATTTCTATTTTAACCAGGGTATGCCACAAATCACACAAGTGGAACTCTTTTCACATTTAGCCACTGTGAACTATGAGACAACCCAACGAGGATTGTTTGCAGCTGAAAACTTGCAAAGTGTTGCTCTAGTCACGCAAGGTATTTATGTAAAGAAGGATACCAAGGAAGTGTCTGAAGAAAATGCTCTTGATGTGCGACACATATAGAAATATGTGAGTTAAGCGATAGAAAGGAGAAAAGCAAAGGAGAAGCTGCAAAAGCATCTCGGCCCAAACTATCATCAGTATAAGAACATCCAAATGAATAAGTCAACCCCGATCAGAAAGTTGTTAGTACTGAAGTCGCTGAAATTGGAAATGACATCTGCTTCTATAGTCAGAAACCTAGTCACTTTAAATTTGATTGTGCTACTTTGAACAAGCTAAAGACAGGTGACAAAAAGGAGAGAAGAATTTTCAAAAGGACTCAGAGGGCCTTGCTCACTGAAGATAGAAAGAAGATCAAAATACAACTTGATGCATTGGATATTGAGTCAGAATCTGATGATGAAGATTCAGATGACCCAAAATTACCATCACCAGAATTGTGCGGGATTACTCACGATCTAATTGACTTTGGCTAGAAGAAGAATGGCATATGTGGAGTTGCAAAGATAATTGGTCTCGATATCACCAACATAGAAGAATGCCTAATGACTGATGAGGTAACTAACACTTCACAATTCCTATACTATGAGAGTGATGATGATGGTATTAAGGATTTGGAGTTGGTTATAAGTGAACTTGATCCATAGGAGAGAATTATTGGTTGTTGAATCAAAAACCAAGATTCTGGAAGAAAACAAAGAAACTCTTGAAAAAGAGTTTTCTAAGTTGACCATGGTATCTGAGAGTAAGGACGTTGAAATAGCATCTCTAAAGTCTCAGATATCGGAGAATGAAAAACCTCATAAACTGGCCTTGAATGATCCAAATGAGAAATAAAGACGCTTCTTTCTGAAAATGATGAATTCAAAAAGAAAGATATCTCCTTCAAATCATTTGTTAGAGCTAATAACACTCTCACGGAGGTTCAATCATTTTTGAGAGACCCTCATGAGAAAGGCGGACTTGGACTTGATGCTCAATCAAGTTGCTCCATTCCTATAACATTGGTCAGAAAGCTAAGGTTCTTGACAAAGGAAAGACAGTTGAGACCAAACCTTTGAAGAAACAACAAGTCCCAAAGGAACTTGTGGAAAAGGTTTATGAAAAGAAACAAGATCCTCAGACTTGTGATCATCCACAATCTTGTATTAAAGGAAGGGAAGTATTGCTAGACTCGGTGTATTTTCCATTGTGCAATTCTATTGATATAGGGATGATGCAAAAACTAGTAAGGCTGCTGAAAATCGTGTTCAGAAAGCCAATGGTGCTCGAAATGGTATTGCTATCGTGCTATCAGGAAGGTCTTCATGCAACAATATAAGGAAGGATAAGAACGATGGTGGAAAGCTAGAATTATAACAAATATCAGAAGTGGAAGCAATCCCAAGCCACTGAAAAACTGAATGTCAGGGCTAGAAGAAATTTGGCCAGGAAGACTAAGCCTACTGAAAAGCAAACTCAAAAACCTGACAGATTTCTGTAGCCACCACGAGGAACACCAAGAAACACTCCAAGAAGGAAAATCGATCTTAAATCTAATGATTCTAGAATTCCTCCTTATGTTGTACACAAAAACCTACTACTAATAGATTCATTCAAACATGGATTCGCATAGGAAGAACGTCTAGTCTAGATGGTTCTGTTTCTGAGACACGAACCTAACTCCTATTTTCTGTTTTGAACAGAACGCGTCTTGGACTAAGGCTCAATGGCTTTTTGATAGTGAATGTGGGAAGCACATGTCAGGAGACAAAGCAAATTGGTTGATTATAGAGTATGTAATACTGGACCAAACATCAGGTTTGCTGGAGAAGAATTAAATCCTTCCTTAGGATTTGGCAACGTCAAATTGGGATCCCTTACAATATCTTACATGTTAAAGGTTTGAAATACAATCTTTTTAGCATGAGCTAGTTTGCAGAAAAAGGGATACTCGGTGAAAATAAAATCGATATTCTGCAAAATAATTAACAATGAGTCAAAGTAGACAGTCTTGGTTGCTAGGCGGAAAGGAAGTCTATATGTCGCTGACTGGACATCTGCCACAACTAAAGAATGTCTCATGGTAAGTCAATCAGGTCACACTGAAGAACACTGGTTATGGCACAAGAGAATGAGTCACTTAAATTTCAAAACTATGAACAAGCTTGCCAAGAAAGAGTTAGTGGTTAGATTACCTAAAACAACATTCAGAAAGGACAGTCTCTGCTCTGCTTGTCAACTAGGGAAACAATCCAAAACTTCTTTCAAGTCCAAAACCAGACATTCTTGTGTTAGACCACTGCAACTTTTACATATGGATCGTTTTGAATCATCTGTAACAAGTTACACAGGTAAGAAGTATGGTCTAGTTGTTGTAGATGGCTTCTTTAGGTTTACCTGGGATGTCTGTCGGAAACAAAAGTTTGATGCTAGGGTGGAGATACCAAACTTGTTGAATAAGCTTGAAGTCATGAAAAATGACAAAGTATCTGCAATCTATTCAGACCATGGTACTAAATTTGTCAATCAATATATAAAAGAGATTTGTACATGCAAAGGTATACAACATCAATTATCTCCAGTAAGGACACCACAACAAAATCGTGATGCTGAAAGGAAGAATAGGAGCCTTAAAGAAGCTGCAAGGACAATGCTAGCTGACACTGAAATAGGTGAATTTATTGAGTTGAAGCTGTAAATACAACATGCTACACTCAGAACAGATGTTTGATAAACAAGCACCATGACAAAACTCCTTGTGAGCTTTTGGTTAGTAGACCCCCTTTTTCATATCAAACATTTGAGGGTGTTTAGTTATAGATGTTTTGTTCTTAACAATGGGAAAGAATGTTTGAGAACATTTCAACCAAAGGCTAATGAAGGTGTATTTCTTGGTTATTCTATGAATAGCAAAGCCTACAAAGTTTACAACAAAAGAACAAAGAACATTGAAGAATCAGTTCATGTAGTATTCAATGAACAGAACAAGAAAATACCCCTTGATGAGGAACAACCTGACTCTTAGACATGATGAAGAATTTCCTATGAGGATTCCAAAAATGGAAACTAAGATTACTCATCGTAGAGACCTTTCTGAGAATTACCTTTCTGAAAGACTTATTTAAGAAACCTCTAACACTGAACAAGTGTCTGATATTTGCCGCACTTCAATTATACAAAATATCAATGATACTGCAGAAGTATCAAGTCATAACCATAGTGATTCACATTCGGATCACATAGATGATGACCCCACTGGTTCAAAACCCATGATAAAATGGATTAGAGATCATCCTGCGAAGGATGTGATTGGTCCAATTGATCAAGGTGTTAGAACTAAGAGATCAATAGCTGAAAATGTTGATTCTCTCTTTGGATGTTTTATCTCAAACATTGAACCTAAAACTATTGAAGATGCATTAAAGTATCAAGACTGGATCTCTGGAATGCAAGAAGAGTTGGATCAATTTGAGAGAAACAAGGTATGAAAACTAGTACCATTTGTGGATGGAATATCTGTAATTGGAACTTAGTGGGTTTTCAGAAACAAGATGAATGAGTCTGGTGAAATAACCAGAGATAAAGCAAGGTTGGTTTCCAAGGGATTTACCCACACTGAAGGACTAGACTTTGATGAGTCATATGCACCAGTTGCAAGATTGGATGCAATCAGTCTATTTCAAGCCTTTGCAGCTCATAATGACTTTCAAGTTTATTAGATGGATGTTAAAAGTGCATTTTTGAATGGTGAACTTGCAGAGGAAGTTGATTCTGATCAACCACCAGGCTTTGAAGTTTCCTCAGAAAGTAGGATGGTCTATAAGTTACAAAAAGCTCTGTATGTACTGAAACAAGCTTCAAGAGCATTGTATGACACGTTGGTCAAATACCTTCTGGATAGTGGTTTTAAGAAAGGTGAAGTTGATAAAACTTCATTTACCTTAAACCATGATGGGGAACTACTTTTAGTTCAAGTATATGTTGATGACATTATATTTGGATCTACAGACAAGAAACTTTGTAATGATTTTGCTAATCTCATGTTGAGATGAGCATGATGGGAGAATTGAATTACTTCCAAGGATTGCAAGTCAAGCAACTCAACGATGAAATATCATTAGTCAAACATAGTACGCAAAACATATGCTCAACAAGTTTAATCTTAAGCTTTCTGAAAAGATTGCCAAGATACCCATGAGCATAAGAACCAAAATGATTTATATTGAATCTCATAAGAGTGTTGAAGAACATAAGTAGAGGAAGTTGATAGGTTCACTACTATACCTTACTACAAGCAGACTTGATATTCAATATGCAGTTGGTGTGTGTGCTAGATTTCAAACAAATCATATGCAATCACATTACAACATTGCTATGAAGATATTAAGGTATGTCAAAGGAACTGTAGAAGTTGGAATGTGGTATTCTAAAGAAAGTGGACTGAGTTTGGTTGGCTACTCAAATGTTGATCATGCTAGATCTATGCTTGATAGGAACTGTAGAAGTTGGAATGTGGTATTCTAAAGAAAGTGGACTGAACTGGTCAGTTTCTGGGAACTAGATTTATCTCATGGTTTAGCAAGAAGCAAAACTCAATAGCCACTTCTACTACAGAAGCTAAATATATTGGTGTTGGTTGTTGTGCTACTCAAATCCTATGGATACAACAACAACTCAGAGATTATGGCCTTAATAAAGAGAAAACTCCCATTTTCATTGATAACACAAGTGCTATTACGATTACTCAAATTCCAAAGTTCCATGCAAGAACTAAGCACATTGATAATATACACCACTTCATCTGAGACCATATTGAAAAAGGAAATATAGAGAGTCTAAAGTTTGGCACTAAAGATCAACTTGTTGATATCTTCACCAAGCCACTCCAAAAAACTAAGTTCTTAACCTTGAGACATAGTCTTGGGTTAATGGAGATGCCTCTGAACTGAAAATTTCTAAGTCTTTAAAGGAATTGGAAAGGATCAAGAGAAAAAGGAAGACAGGCCTCTGAAACGGGTATTTAGAAAGCCTATCTGATAAGAAGGATGTCAAGGTTTCTGAGACTCGACTCAGAAAGCCTTTAGTCTTCTAGAAAGGCAGATCCAGAAAGACAGGTTGGTATATAGTCCATATTTATACAATGCTAGATATCAAATACTATGGACAGATCATATATCCAATGGAAATTTATGAAACAAGAATTCAGGAAACCATTTAAGACATGAAGTATGTTAGAACCAGATAGTGCAACATTGTACACATTTTTGAGAGTCAAACATGTCTCAGTTTTTGTGTTATTACCATTTATATGATAAGTAACATAAAAACAAGACTACCTCTCTGAAATAATAAGTCCAAAGGTTTCTGGTATCACACACACTAATAGTGACTTATGGATATATCTTGCCAAAATTCATTAAGTGGACACAAGTACATTTGTTGATTGATATCATTACTAGATATTGAACAAGAGCCCTTGATGAATTAAGCATTTTAATCTCAACGGGGGAGATTAATTCTCGGCAAGAAACGCTTGTTGAGAAAACAGTCGTGGCTCACGATGTATTTAATGCAAAGTAGAAATATATACCACGCCGATGCAATGTACACGGTTACACATACGATCTTCTATACGTATGTTGTATCTATGTAGTTTATCTTGCTATATATAAAGAATTCTAGTAAGAGACAAAAACTTTTACCAAATCCGAAATTTCAGCTGGCATCAAAATAGCAAAAACTCTCTAAGTTTTCTGCAAATCCTTCTGCTAATCTTCTGATTATTGCTTAGTCTTCTAAAATAATTGATTAACATTTCTCAAATTCAAGCACTCTTTCTCTAATCCTACCCAAAAATTCTATAAAAGATGGCACCAAGAAGAACCTCATCCAAGAACTTAGTTGCAACTGCTTCTTCTGCTGAAAAGCAAGGAGAAGATAGGACTTTACAGGTGTTGAACAAATGATTGTTGTGTAATTTTTCAACCTAGAGGATTGGGTTTCCAACATCAAAATGAACTGTGGAACGCACATGGTGGAACAGTACATGAATGTGGCAATCATCTCCACTCCTGATAGGAATCTGATTATGAAGATGCTGAAAAAGGCTCATATGAAGAAATTCTTCTGTGCCGCCCCTTATGGATTATCTCCAGTTGATGTCCTAGAGTTTTACAACTCTTCCCAGGCCTACACCAAGATTGTGAAGGACGTTGAAGAAACGTTCATCAAATCGAAGGTTCAAGGTGTAGAGATACATCTTGATTGTGATGCATTCTGCAATATCTTTCGTCTCAGAAACCGTGGGATAAGATGGGAGATAAACTCAAGAGACAAGGACTTGATCTCTTCAGTCAAGATACTATATGAAGAGGCTGGTAATGACCAGATAGAGGACTGGCCCTCATCTTTCATTCGGGGAGACATCAGGACTTGACATTTGTTTGAGCATTGGAACGTGCTCGCCAGCATTCTGCATAGATCCTTGGATGGAAACAAAAGAGGCATTGACCAAATCAGCATGGAGAGATGGATGATATAGCCATTCTCCAGAAAGAGCTGAAGAACAGAGACAACCTCTTTAGCTGGGGGAAGTATATGTTCATGAAATTTGTGAACGGGGTCAATGAATTTGAGCCCAAAATTGGCAAAGGCAGTGCAAACACCAAAGCCAACATGCACTACGACGTGAAGATTTGCTACATTTTAGAGAAATGTGGAGTTTCTCTCAGAGAGTACAAGGAAATACCATTGACCAACTCTATGTATAGACATGCATATGAGGATGCCTTGAAGCAAGTAGCCAAGGATGAGTTGGTTGCTCAGAGCAAAGGTGTACCTGAACAAGAGGTACAGGTTGAGGTCCCAATTGCGAAGAAACCAAGGACCAACAAAACAAGGTCTAGGAAGAGGATTCATCTTGTGATAGAAGAAACTCCTCAACCAGAAAGGGCAACTCAGGAAGTTGAAGCCAAGAGACCCCTTCCAGCTCAGATAGGAGATCCTTGAGCATAGGAAAAATGCCAAAAGTTTCAGTAAGTGAGCATAATTTGATCGATGAATCAGTACCATACCTCGACTTGGAGTCTGATAATGATGATGTGCCACTTCTTCATGCTCTCAAGAGATCAAGAAAAGAAACTCATGGTGGAGCCTCTAGCTCAGCTTCACTGCCTCAGAAAGCAAAGGTTGCAGAGGATGCAATCCCTGATAAGGCAGATAAAAAAGTCACACACCAACAGGAACAAGAAGGTTTGGTGAATGATGACAAGTTGATGGAAGATGTTGACATTGCTTCCGCAATCAAGTTGCCAGCAAACTTCATTGCTGAAGAAATTCCTGCATCTGCGCAGGTTCCTCAAAGTTCTGAAACGGGAATTCAGAACGTTCAAGAAGAGGAAAGGTTCGAAGTACAAGAAACTTCAAGCCATGGAACGGAAGCCTTTGTGCTTGAAGAATCATAGGTAACAAAAGTGGTTTGTATCTAACTTGTTAGACATTTTTATGCTTAACTTGTTACTCATAAGCTTCGTTTGTTACATGCTTTCATGGAGACCACAGAGATGGGGGAAGACACTGCACCCTCCTCTCTGAATGGAGAAAAGGTTCCTTCAACCTCCAATGTACAAAGAAACACAGCCTGAAGTGCAGGTAATAAATTGTCTCTGAAAAGAAACAATTTTGTACTTCGAAAAATTCTTGTATATATCTAACTCCAAGTGTCTCTGAACAGGCAATAACTGAGAAAGAAGCTGAAGTGATGGAAACATCACAAGTCCAAGAGAATCCAGAGGTTGCAAAGCCTGCTGAAAAAATTGCTCCTGAGCCTTCTGTTGCGGAGGTATGTAAAACAGGAGCATTGTCTTTCTTAATCTCTTGAACACTATTTCAAATTCTTAATCAAACTTCTTCTTGGAATAGGTTTCTACTGAAGAAATGGTTGTTGAATCTCTGGAAACCTCCGCAGCACCTATGGAGTTACACCAGGCGGTAATAGCCAAGTTTCCATAAAGGATTCCAGAAGCCGCTCAGGTATCTGAAAGACAAGTCTCTGAGCTTCCTAACTTGAAAGTAAGTGAATCCTCAGGACTTCTTATCTTTCACATCTTTCTATGATCAATCTCTATGTTTGATTTTTCTTCTCAGACTCAAGAAGAATGAATGGAACTAGAGGACTCTGTCACTCCTCTAGACCCAGTATCTGAAGCACCAGTTACTCAAGAAGTACAAGTAGACGAACCTAGTGTTGACACACATGTATGCTCAGAAACTTATACTTTTCTTAAGCTCAAATAACTGTAAATTGGTTTGAATAAAACTAATTTGAAACCATTTCTTTCAGGCTCAAGAATTATCAGTAATCGACGTGGAATTTGCACTCGATCTGAAGAAAGTCTTTCAGACGATCACCTTGAATTGACATGTTAAATGCTTCAAGCAATGGAAAAAGCTCAGAAAAGCTGATCTTACGCAGCTTGCCAAGGTGACTAACAATCCAGAAAGGAGGGCGCGTGCTTTTGATATGGAGAACTACATTCATGTTTCTTTCCCAGAGTTCTCCTTTCACAAGATAATGGATGAAGACTTTGACTATTCTCTAAGTGAGAAGCTGATGAACACCTTCAATGAAGCTGATGAAACGACCTAGCAAGAAATGGCTCTGAATCCAGCACTGCCCCAGACGTTCAAAGTATACCCTTTTGAGCAGGAGGAAGTTAATGGGCAGCGGATTACCTTTCCTGAGATAATCAACTTGGTGTCTGAGGAAGAGGAGGAGCATGATGAAAATAAAGTAGATGACTCCTCTGAGGATCGTTCAGAAAGAGGTGAAGGCGATGATAGTGATCACCCAGATAATGATGATGATGGTCCACCTGGGATAGGTGGAATGGGACAAGGAGAAGCCAGAAAGGGTACTCCAACTGTTGAAGATTCTTCTCAGTGGTATCCACCTACATCAAATTAATCACCACCTCCAACAAATCAAGATGGTCAATCCCAATAGGATCAACAACAAGAACAACAAGCCGATCCCTTTGAAGACCTGAAGGCTGTTGAAGCTAGAGTCACAAGACTTAGAGAGCTGTTGGAAGAAGAGACCAAACTCAGTTACTGATTGAATCCAAAGAGGCCCAATTACTGATGATTAAGGCAGAGAATCTCAAGGAGAAAGCAATTCTTGAAGTAAAGCTTAAATTGAAGAAATATATCAAAGTCACGGTCGCAGAGTTGGACGCTTTGGTGACTAATGATACTGAGCAAGATGCTAAGGCTGCATCAGATAGACCTTCTGAGTCATACTCTCAGAAAGCCAGCATCAAAGGGAAAGAGAAAGTAGATGTTGAGCCTGCTCACAATGAACCAATTATATTGAGCACTGATGATTATGAAGAAACACAAGATTTGGCCCCAGAAGAGGACGAGTTGAATGTATCTCATCTGAAGAGACCACTTCTTGCTCCACTATCTTCTCGTTTCCATCTGTAACTTCCAGAGAAGGAAAATTCCTCAGAAGAAGTACAGTGTTTCAAGCACTCAGAAATGAACTCATTGCTGAAGACTCCCAGGTACTTGATTTTGTACCTAATGACCTTAAGCCAGTTGCTAAACTCCTACTGCATAGAGCCACTAGCATAGCTTTGTCTCAGAAAGACTTAGGCATGGTTAGGAAGAAGACTGCAACAATGCCAACAGAGCACTGGATGAAGCACAATATTCTATTCTGAACGTTGAGTCTATCTTGTGTTTAGTGGAAGAGCTAAAACAAAAGGAGCAGACACTCCTTCAAGAGAATGTAGAGCTCAGAAAAAAGTTCAGAAGCTAGTCCAGGTGCAAAACAACCTACAATGGAACTTTGAGTCTCTGTCTCATTCTTATGTAAGTTTGAGTCAGTCACTCATGACTATGGGAGAAGAAAAAGAGAAGCCTACCTGGAAAGGTAGAGGAAGGAAGAGAAAACAAATCCCCTCCACAAGTCAAGGACATGCCTTCTAAAGAACCAATAACAAGGCTAAGAAGCACAATAACTAAGGGTTCCAAGGCCCTTGTTATATCTGAAGGAATTAAGCCTTCTGAAGAAAAGAAAGAAAGAGAAATTAAAGATAAAGAGGAAGCCTGAAAATCTCCACTCAGGAACTACAATGATGATGATGATGAAGACACTGACAGAGATGAGCGTCCACTTCATAGGAAGAGGAGAAGAATAGAAAGCCTATCTGAAGCTCCTCTGGCTGAAAATCGAAGAACTCCTTCTGCAATCACCAAGTCTACTCAAGGTGGAACTTCCAGCAAAAACCCCAGAAAGCAAATAGAACTGGAGAAAGGACTGAACAGAAGAATGCATAGGAACATGCAGTTTGGAAAAGTTCAAGAAGAAGAACAAGAAGAAAGACTAGTTGTTGCTCAGATTGAGTATGTCAAGACTAATGATAGTCAATCATCCTACAGATGCATACATCTCCATAATGGGTACTGGATTCTTGAGCTACAACATCTGTTATTGAAAATAAGAAGTTTCCAGATCTTATCTATATGCAAATGATGGCATGGAGAACCAATAAGCCTACTCTGTTTAATCTAAAGAATACTCACAAGTGGCTTAATTTTGAGGTTCATATATGGACTGGGGCTATGAAGAAGCCATTGGATGAAATTTGTCCTTATCCAAAGCCAAATGATGTACACAAAACCAGAAAGCTAGATGGTACTCTCAGCAAACAGAACAAGCTAGGTGGTGACCTCTATGAGTCATTTTACATGACAAGGGAACAATACTAGGATGACATTATATACTGTGAAGAAATTTACGAGTATTTTGAGTTATCTTTGCTAAAGATCAATCATGCTTGGGTGTGGGGAAAGTACTTTTGGGTCAAGAACTTTGTGAAGTCTAAGAAAGACTATCTGGA
>JAYMSP010004152.1:0-17178 GCA_036897095.1 Plantago elongata
ATAAAACCAGGCCAAGTAACAACCGCTGCAGAATAAAGATCAACTTCTTCAGCAATATTATTCATTTATACTTGCAAACAATGAATATGAGAACGGTTTATTATAATCACAAGAATATTAAGAGTTTGAAGAAGACACTGAACCTGTTATGATGCTCTTTTGGAATTGAAGGCAACACCTCATCTGCTCTTTCTAGATCACCGCGCATTACAAGAGTCTTATACTCTATCAAGCTGAGCAGCAAAGTGTATCCCACAACACTGGTAAAAGGAGCACAACACATAAGCATAGATGAAAGCCATGCAAACATGAAGATCAAAACTGCTGTTCTAATACTAGAAAACATTGTCAGTAACTCACTTGAACTCTTTGTCAATAAGATAAACACGGCTCTGATTAGCAAGGTACCCAAGCAGGTACATTGGTTTGTCTAAATGGAACATGGTTGTCACCTAAAATATCAGATAACGAAGCATTATATTTCCAACTCTTGAACTTGCAGCTTTGGGGGGGGGGGGGGGGGGGTGGGGACGTGGGGGGGAGAGGAGGAATTAGAAAACACAGGGACAGGAACTCATACCTCACCACCGACGCAGTAATTCAGTCTTGAGGACGCATTATTGTAAATGAAACAATCTCCAACCCAAATTCCAGTCCTTACACGTTCATTTATTTCATAAAGAAGCTCAAAGGCATCTTCCACGCCGAGCTCATCAGCCGATCTCCCACTATCGAGGTGAGCAGAAACTACATCACGCTGCATCATGTTTAAGGCATCCAGTTACGAGAACAGTCCTAGATATGATAAGATGAGGAAAGCCAGAAGAAATTCAGTATCTTACATTATACTTGAGTATGTAAAATGATGCTTCACTGGAAATGGCCACCAAATCACCACTGTCGGCCCAGTACAGATTCTGAAGTATAACAAAGGAAAATCAGATAAGGTTCACTCCCATACATGGCCACACCAGTAGCATGATTCATGAAAACAATAACTTGCTTACTTTGACATTGACATCAATTCTACGTATCAATCTGCACTCAGCCCAATCATAAAAACAAATAAAATCATTCGAGCACATCGCCAGCAAAGTGCCTCCATAAATATGCTCAGCAGAAAAAGTTGGACGGATACTTTTCTTCTCCTGTAGGAATTGAGCAATTTATCCATCATCCATGTAAATGAACTATAGAAAATATTTCTTCCTTACATGAACATGTTTATAAATCATCATGGAATACTACATTCCTGTGAACGAAAGCATGCAGTTCTCATTTTTATGACTAAGACTTGATGAGCAAACAGGAAGTACTATCGTTAAGTTTCTTCGTTTATCCCAGAGGATCTGAAATAAGAAATGGCAGCATATTGCACCAAGTAGCAGAAAACTCAGCGTGAGAGAAGTAAATGCTTGAACAGTTATCTTGAACGACTGAGATATTAGCATATTGGACCCACAGAAGGCCGAGGTTAACTACAGTGCAAAGCAGAATCTCACTAGAGAAATAAAGGCAGACAAAATTTAGGAAAGGCATAAACACTAACCACGAAATTTTTACTGAAGATTTTAATCTTCGATGTACTTTCTCTAACAGCATATTCTCCTTCCGTGGACCAAACAATTTCCAGTGCTGAACCAAATGATCTGTTTCTCCATGCCAAAGCAGTATAGATAATGAACTCACCATCCCCACACACCACAACAAACCTACCATTAGGGTTATGCTTCAAGCTCTGCAAATAAAAGGAAAAAAGATAAATGAATTATTATTATTATAAAACAAAAGAATGTAGCAAGAGGTAGTTAATAACAAAGTAACACATTGATGATTTCACCTAAAAATTAAAGTTAACAGCATAGAATGAAAGGGAGTCATAAGGTGGTCTGGTGGTAAGGAGTTGGGGTTGTATGCAGGAGGTGTAGAATTCGAACCCAGGCAGCATTGGAGTTATAAGGTGGTTGAGGCATGGAGTTATAAGGTGGTTCTGGTTGAGGCAAGGAGCTATAAGGTGGTAGGGATAAGTGTCCCTTGTAATATAATTAGCTTATTCAAGAATAAAAATAAACAGCATAGAATGAAAGCAGATTGGGTGTTCTTGATCCTTCACAAAATGAAGCCAATAAGAACCGCCCCCATTTTCAGCATCATCACAAAAACCTTACAAGAACGCTTACACTTGAGAAAACCTTTTATCTTTAGCAATAATATTTAACTCAGGAATTGTCTTAATGAATCACCATTTCGCCATTCCAAATATAGTGAAAATAATTAATTAGGATGAAATAAGGCAGTACTTGACATTTTTGTGACCAAAAATATGAGAAACACAAATTAAATCATGAATACAAGATCCCGTAAATTACATATTGGGGCAGATATTACCTGTGGGTAAAGATCACAGGTTCCCAATTCCTTGACTGCCAGTGGCAATCTCTCTCCATCAGTTACCTGAGCATTGTAAGATCAGCACTTCCATTTTCAGATAATAAATTCTTATTACCAAGCAAATGTGCACCTCATAATCAGCTCCGACACTCTTAATGTTGACAGTCTGAATTTCATTATGTTTAGCCCAAATGATTTTCCCGCTGTTGTCCATACTAGCGACAGGTACCTCCCGTCCTAGCTTTACCATGATGGTCCCTTCATCATAACCAATTACAACCCTGTGCAATGAGTCCATAAATCAAATTCTCCATAAAAAGGGCAAGTGACTGAACAAAAGAAAACTCTCTAGCTAACCAGAATCGGTAGTCGTTATCAATAAAATCTTCACAAAAACCGAACTTTGATTTTTAGGCTTGTGCTTAAAACATGTATTTCCCTTTTGAGAAAGTATCCAAGAGGACTTCACTTGACAAACTATCTGGCAATTCTACTTGGATTCCTACAAGAGAACTCTGGGTTCTCATAAAAACACCAAGAAAATCACCAATCTGACCTGTGGCTTTCATTATTTAGAGTTTATACAATTATGCCACTTTGTGGACCCATACTACCAACTGAGGTTTGGGACTCTGGATTTAAATTAGAATGGAGCTGATCTGTTCTTACGAGCACATGTAATTTGATTCCAAGATTACATCCAATCAAGGGGGGAAAGAATGTAGTACTGCACGCATAAATATGTTTTTGAAAGTTATGGACAAAATTATGCAAACCAAAACTTGATGTAGTATGAGAGGGATGTTATTGCTTGGCGAGGAAGTAGGAACCACCCAAGGTATTATCAACCATTCAATTCCCCCAACACTCCATCAACTTGAAACATTCTAGGCCACTCGTGCAGGTCACACAATTAAAGCTTAAACAAACACACCAGCATGAATCTTACTCTAGACAAAGGTGCTTAAATATTGCAAGGCAAACTTACCGTCTTGAACCTTTCATGTATCCAACTGCCCAGACTCTTTCTAGACCATAATTCAATGTATTCTCGAGCCTGCCAAATGACAAATGTTCAGATATCCTGTATCGGACAACCAATTGATACCGAACTCTATTGTACAAATATGAAAAGATAAAACAAATTAAAGATCAAAAACTGTAATAAAAAAGGAGAGATAGAACAGGGACTCAAGAGAGATCATGTTAGAAGGTGGCTAGTCATGGTGACTTTTCTGATATAGCAAAGATAGGACAGGGATTCTTGAGGGATAAAGTTAGAAGAAAAAAAAAAAGTGGCTTCTCATGTTTGCCTAAAAAGATATGACAGGTGTTGCAATACGTTAGCAAAATATGAGATTCTCAATCTCAGTCAAAAAAGGATATAGTAAATTAAGTGAAAGGATATAAATTAGCTGAAATGGGCACAAGTATAATAATATATGTATAATTTACAAGACTACAAGAGTATAGCTCAATTATGGAAGTTAATTTGATAAGCATATTTCAAATGTTAGCACATCATATGAAGTTAATTCCCATATATCAACGTTCATCAAGGAAGCAAAAGATGACTCTATAACTTTCACAAACCTATATACATTGAAGAAAACTGGAAAGGGGTAAGGAAATGAAATGCTGGAGGAGAATTATTTACAATAATAGATTGCTCATTGCAAGGCATGTATCCATCAAGTAAAAGGTAGAGGTCAGAAAACCCCAGCCAGTAAAAAATCTTACAGCATTCAACTCACCTATAAGTGGTGGAATGCCATATACGGACTGTGCCATCTTCAGAACCTGTTATGATGATGGGCAGTTCTGGATGGAAACAAACAGCAGAAACATTGTGTGTGTGACCATCTAGCGTCTGGACACAGCTTTTTGTCTGATAATCCCATACCTATTTTCATGTTTTACAAATAAGATGTTTTAGTCTACACAAACTGAGCCAAACGCATCACAGGGATGGAGCAGAAAGGAGGAACCTTGGCCGTGTGATCATCAGAACCAGTTATCAGATAAGGCTTATCACCGCCAGTGAAATAATCTACACAATTGACTCCTTTCAGGTGGGCATCTAATGTAAAGTTTGGGTCGGGGGAACCAAGATTCCAGATCTACAACAATAGCCAAAACAAAGACAAAATCAAGGAATAAAGACCTAAAAGCATGTCAACGAGATAAAAGAGGAAAGGAAGGAAGAGACCCTAAAAGAAGAAGAAAAATACTTATTAGCCCTTTCAGCCATACCTTTATAGTCCGATCAAGAGATGCACTGGCAAATGTGTTGGTATCTTTTGGATTGAATGTCACTTGCATTACATAATGCGAATGTCCCTCAAATATTTGAGTGCACATCCACCCCTTTTCCCAGTCCCAGAGTTTTATGAGCATGTCATCAGATGATGACAGGACGTATGGAAGGGTGGGATGAACAGCCACACACCTAATGTAATCGGTATGGGCCTCAAACACTTTAACCTTATCCATAGTATTGTAATTGTACACACGAATGAACATGTCATCAGCACCGGCAACAACCCACTGCTTTCGTGCTATGAACTTGGATGACCTGACTGTGAGATAAAATGGCATACTTTACATGAATACACTTCACCATAAAAAGTATTCATTTACATATCCAAGGGAATTTAAATATTTCTAGATTTACAGACCTGGTAATTCAGTAACCTCAAAAGATTTAACCATGGTCTGCAAAGCAATCAAGTTCAGAATGTAATCAGGTATAAATAATGAGTAAATCAAAGTCTAATGTATAGCCCACTACCAAGCAAGCAAATTTTCCCAAATGGATAAATGAATGTAGTCAACATTTTATCTTCATAATTGAAGTATCAAGCAAGTACAAAATGATATTTTTGAGTCAACTCAACATACTTACAAAAAAAATCTCTTAAAATTTCAAATAACACAAGTCACCGGATAGGTTATAATTTAGAACTTGTTTGACATATATACACACACTTGCAACACAGTCAGAAGAGTGGAATGTGGAAAGGGGCTAGGATTTTAAAGCGCTAGCTAGTCATCATACATATGAACATGAAATCTGGTGGGTATTACTGGTCTACATAGCATTCAACTTCTATTTTATGCCAGGGGTAAAAAGTAAATAAAAAATTTCATGAAGATGTACATCAAAGACAGATATTACCAGATATATACTTCTTTTCTGCAGCATTATCAACGTCAAATACAGGACATTGCAAATTTTTAAATAGTTACAGAGCATCTGACACAATAATTGGCTAGCTGCTTTTGATAAATTAGACTGGACATTACAGTAGTAACATACTTATCCTAAGAACAGCTCCTAAAAGAACCATGATTCCCCTTCTAATAGTTTAACTACTGCCAAAGCTGTTGTATAGAGATTGCAAAATCATGCATGTACATGACAAAGTTTACTGAATTCCAAAACATCTTAGGAAGGCCAACTAATCAGGTGACAGTCATTTATCAATCCAACTCAACAAGGAAACAAACACTGTATATCCTCCATACCTGTGTCTGATAGTTCCAAATGCAAAGAGTCCCGGAATACAAACTTGTCAGTATCCTGTAAAGTATCATTCATAGTGGTGTAAATATGCTATTCCAGAAATTAACAACAGAAATATGGATAAAATGAGCATGGATTTTAAAGCTCTGTTTGTAATATAAATACAGGCTTATGTCTGCGTACGTAAAATCATCACCATCCATCCCCAAAAAAATGCCCAAGTCACTATTCATATTCAGGGAAGGTTTTCAAAAATTAAAGGAAAATGATAACATGAATAGAAGAATTTGGAAAGTAGTTTTTTTTGAGAAAAATGAATACGATAATGCAGATTTTAACTTGTTCGGTAAAGAAGACTTGCTGGATTTGAAATGAGGAGTAATTAGACATCCCAAAGAGCAGATTGTAGCATTTCTTTTGGCACAGAGGGAATATATCATTATTTGCATGTGCATGTACAAGTACGTAAATTAACAGGACGAGTAACTTGACTGCATAAATGCTTAGATAATAAAGATTTCATCCAATGCAGAAATAGAGCTCAATGGCTGAGAATTAATCCGAACATTTGAACTACAAAAGATGCTTGTTTTTGCATTCCCAGCATTCTATAACATAAGGATCACGCACGGTTTAGTTGCTAAATTAAGTGCTAGACAACATCTAGCCAATCAGATAACATGTGCATCAAATATTGCACAATGCAGAGACAGTTGTTACCATGGCTCTGTCGGATGTAGATCCACAGATTTTACTCTTTCTGATCTTTGTGCGAGCTTACGCTGCCAGAAGAAATCAAAGTGTCAGCATTTCACAATCAGTCACGAACAAACTTAAACACAAAATCCTCGAATCAAGTGAGATACAGTACCTTGATTTCCAGTCTGAGCGGCTGTACCACGCCAATAGCCGAATCAAAAACCAGAGATAAACAATCAGGAAAACGTTAGCTACTGAAGGATCAAAAAATCTCTAGATCTTCACAAATCGAAAAAATTCAACACTGAAACTCAAAACAATCGAAATGCCGAATTCAATTCCTCACTTAATCACAGAATAAACACGCATCATCATCAACAATTACCGGATCTCAGAAGCTAACAACCGGGAATGCGAAATCGAGATAGAAGCTAATACGATTGAATTGAATTGAATAAAATATATATCTCACCATTGTAACTGATGATTCAGTGATTCAAACCGGAGATCCAAGTGGCGATCGAGCTGAGAAACACACCTTTTCTCGAGATCAAGAGAGAGAAAGATGCGTGATTTTATATCAACGTAGAGTAGAGTGAGAGAGAATTCAATTGAGGTTTTGCCCAATTTATACAGAGCTAGCCACTGTGAATGAAATGTGAAAGTACAAGAGATGAAGAAGAAATTGTTCAATTTTATTGCTAACACTACACACCCATGATGAGTAATCTCGTGCCCTTTACGCCGTTGATGTGTTTTAATGTCCACGATTAACGGTTTGGATGTGGTTTGTATATGTAATCTCTATTGACAAATCATTAAAACTACTTTTTTCCTTTTTCTTTTCTTTACCCGCTAAAATTTAATTGTACACCAATATCTTATTATACGATAAATTTAAAGTAAGTTCAAATTATTTTTTTATAATTTACGGAACACATATAATTAGGGTTCTTTGATACTCATCCCGAAAATCATTGCACTTGAAAACTAAAACTTCGAACTTATATTATTGAAACTACTACTTAGATATAATTATTTGATGTATTTAATTGTTAACGTAAATAAATATTTCACTAAATATTTTACGTAGATACAAATCAAAAGGTACTTGCTTCACTTTTTCGTTTTCAAGTTCTATTAAAGATTGAATCTTTATTGTCTAATGCTTTGTAAAAATATGCTTGTCAAATATTCCTTTTGCTATTTAGTTTACTAGTTTCAAAATTTCACATATAGCCATTTGAAAATATATATCTGTTTTTATTTCTTTTTTAACGATTTATACTTTATCAGAGTTTTGTGTCATTGATTGTTAGCTCGTGAACCGGTAACTGTATTCTTTGTTTACATTCAGAATTGTATTTTGCTTGTAATTGATAAATGGATGTTATGAGTGCTTAAGTCAATACGAGCCCTTAGTACTACTTGAATTGAAGAAGTGCATGGATGTAAGGAATAAGGAAAATCATCGTCAATGGCTCTCTGATGACTTTTTTTTTCTTTTTTGAATTATGGTTTCAATTTGAGTCATTGGTTTATTTTAATCTAGTTGGACAATCATATTTGAACGTTTTAAGGCTCAACACCCCCATTTGAAGACTTTTGGTTAGTATTTGGAGGCCACAAAGTTTCAATCTTGAAGAATCCCACTTTTTAGGATTTTCGGAGTCGGATACGTCTGGTTTTTAGTTTTAGATGCGTCTAGAATTGCAGGATGCTCTGGAGTTAAGAAAACCCCAGTCGGGCGGATGCGTCCACTTCGAAAAAATCGTGAAAAACAAAAGTATTCGAATTAAATCGAGATTCTATGACGTGTATTAATTCAAAATCTATCTTCTTCTTCTTTTAGATATAATATTACAATTACAATAATTGGATAATGACAAATTTATCATTTGATACATTTGTAAAGTATAATCACTATTCTCTATACAAGAGTATAATCACCAATTTCGGGGATCAGACCTATGACTTCTTGGGTACGGAGTGTCCCAGCTTGCACTCGGCTACAAACACTTTGACAATACATATCTTTGAGAGCTAAGAACCTTATTGTTGATCTTGAATACTAATCAGTGATCCATTCATTCAGATGTTACAAAACCCATACTTTCTTGAGATTTCTACGTTGAAATAGTAGTTGTACTACTTATTAAAATGAGATAATAGTCGTACTACCGTCAAAATATAATCTTGGAGAGCTCATACTGTCATATAAAATTGTATTTGATCTAATAGCACATAAGTTGTACATGAGTCACTCAATCTAATATGATTAAATATGGACCACAAAGTCAAGTATAAGTGCAATACTATCAAAATTTTAAGTTGAAATACACTTTTGTGTGCTAAAATTCATTGTTCCACTCCCAAAACAAACTTATAGTACCTTGTTCAGGAATTCTCATTCCTCGCATTGGGAGTAAGTTTTTTTCTGGTCATTTCTTTAATTTAATTTGATAGTGAGGGTATTTTTTTAATTCTTGTGATTGTTTGGAATTTATTTTTCATGTGTGTTAAGGTTCAAGTTGTAAGTTAAATTAGTAAACTAGAATCTTATAAAATTTATTTACATTAATTTATTGAGAAACATCTCGATCAATCTAAAACGCACATTTACTTCATTAACAATTAAATTTTGTTAGAGGCCTTGAAATCTTATTTGTTTTATACTTTTGGTTTTGATTACTCCTTTTGTGCTAGAAAAAAAAATAGAATATAAGAGTATTGATATACATGATTAGATTCCACACTTCTCACTTCTACATCGTAACTATGCAGCTTCGCCACTTCGATTACATCTGATTTTATTTCTAACGATTTGATCTCGAAGTTGATCCATGGCTCTAGTGTATCACTTATGGGGAAAAAAAACTTCTTGATCCTCGACTTGATTACCTTGTGTACCTTTCTCTGACCAAGGAAGCTTATTGATGCAATGAAGAGAGCTTTGGATGATTTGAACACCTATCTTGCTTCCAATAACTGCTTGGTTGGATATGGTGTTACATTCACTGACATTTTTACATTATGCATTCTCAGTCATGGCTTTAAATATGTCATGATCAAGATTTTCCGTTTGATCGAACTTCTACTCCGGGTAAGATGATACCGATTATGGAAAGAGAATTTACTCGAACTTATAAAGAGGTGTGGAATCTAGTCATATATATTAATAATCATATATACTATATTCATAATTCAACATATAGTGTATTAGGATGTGGTTGGAATGGATTCTATGTAATGTTATGTCAATATTTGTATTGCTACACCTTGAAGTTCAATCCTTCCTTATACAATTTATACTTATAACTTTGTAATGAATTTTTATTGATTGTTGTACAAAAAGAAAGAAAATATCAAGTAAAAAACTAAAGTTTTACCTTTAATAAATATAGTTTACTTTTAATAATATTTGACACTAAATACAAAAGTTGTCAGATGATTTGTTTCAAACGAATAAATAAATAATCATCACATATGAACTAACTAAATTGTATAGAAACATAATGAAACATACAATCATTATAGACGCTCAAAAATCTACAATCAAATTAGGGTTAGAAATTTGGGGGCACCAGCAACTTACAAGGCAACGATAGCAAACATACAGGTCATGTTAGGAATACCTGTGTGGTGCCGACTATATGGACCCCGACGCTCAAGTTGGATAACTAGTAGACATCGGAAGAAAATGAAACAGTCAGGAGAGAGATGACGGCGAACGTCGACTTATCCTTTTTGTTGAGTTGGTTCCGCAGGGTGGTGGACGAACACCGACAATAGGCTAGATGCCCTTGAAGGAGGGAGCTAGTTGGTAGTCGTCTGACAAAGATGGATCACGACTGATGGTGCAGATGGTTGAAGGTTAATGATGAATGGAGATGAATGATGGTGGATGACAATTCATGTTGATCAGAGAGCTTAAAAGAGATGAAGGCATGCGAGATTGAGAGCTAGATTTTTAAGTTAGAATTCGATGATCCTTAATTTATCCCCGCTCTTCTCTATATAGTTCAACCATCGTTAGGGTTTGTCTATCAATCTAAGGTGAGGTTGTTGGACCTCACTGAGTGGGTTGGACAATGTATATGTAGTTGGAAGGTCGTTTCAAATTTGTTCCTTCCTTCCTCCCTGAGTCCGGCAAGCAACGTCAGCTTTTTGGTCTGTCCGCCTAAAGATGGTTGATATAGTCTATTAGTTAAAAGTTATCAGCTAAATGTTGTGCATGACGAGTTAGTTTGTTAGCTAGTGTTGCCTGACGGAGTCAAACATGTGAGGTGAGTTGGCTAGCTAGTCAACCATCTAGGGTTAGGGAGGTCAAGTGAGTCAGGTAGCATGTAGGCTACTTGGTTGGATGGACGACTCAACTAGGTAGGTTAGCTCGCTGAGCTTATGGAATCCAACTCACGTATGAAGCCAAGATGAATTCGTTAATGGACTATGAATTGGGTCGTAATCTTGATGGACCAAGCTGACAGTCTTGTTTGACAATAGCGAATTTTGGCCAATACAATCATTAAGGAACATAACAAGCAAATAAATTTAAACAAGACCTATAAATGTTTTCAGAATTCCATTATTTGTGTACATATAAAATATAAAATGGGTCTGAAACATGTTGGACCCTGTGTGGAGGACCTCCACACACATGCTCAGGTCCGATCATGACAACAATATGCAAATTGTTGAAGCTACTGGTAAAATTTTAATGTTTTTGTTCATATATTTCTCAGTACATGAGTTTTACATGTATTATGATACGAGTTGATGTGTGTTCATGTTTAGGTTGTCAAAGCTTCGGAGCATGTGTTGACATTTTATGTGTCAGGGCAATATTGTTAGTCGACGCATTTGTCTTACATATATTATGATCATGATTTATTTGTGTATTCATGACTAAGTTGTCAAAACTTTTGATCATGCATGTGATGATCTTTTGTGTGTCATGGGCACCATATGTTGCCCAATACATAAGTCTTACATGTACATTAAGTTCCTAGTTTATGTGTGCTCATGCTTAGGTTGTTAAAACTTTTGATAATCAACTGCTTCAGATATTAGGAAATAACCACTACGATATCTAGACTTGATAAATCACAATGGGAGACAAAATTGGTGTAAAAATTCCAGTAAAAAACCCTTTGAATTTCTTTTGGTCTCCCTAATAACATATCCGTCCCTAACATTTGAACAATAACATTTCAGTCCAAAATGTATTTTCAGTGTTGACCGCTTAATTAAATAAGTTCCACATGGATTATTCAATTATATATTGCAAATTAACCCTTGTAACATTGAAAATAATTTCACAATTGACCCAACATAATTTAAACATTTATTTTCATCTTCTTCTTCATCAAACCATCATATTTCACCATTTTTCATCGTTTAACTCAATTTCTTTTAGAATTACAAGTATCTTATTCATTTTTTTTTGAACGAAAAGAACATGTCTTATAACTCCAAAATAGTGGACATTTAGGAGTTGATAAATGTCCAAGCCCAAAACTAGAACTACAAAAACAATAACAAAGTAAACATGCTAGCAATCAAGTAAAAATCGAGATCAACTCAGCCGCATTTCCATTGTGGCATCTGAGACGTACGACATGGGTGATGGAGCTGAGCACCACCTGTGAATCACAAGTCTTTCCCTGAGAGAGAATGTCATTTCGAGCCATCCATATATGATAGATTATTTTCGTCATCACCGCACGAAATACAAAAGCTTTGCATCCTTTCCCACAAGATCGCAAGCGCATCCAACCCAACAGTTGCTGCCAATTCGTGATATGAGGGTGGGTTACCTGCATCCAATTCAGCCCTTGGCACATATATAGCATAGGTAACAGGGCAGTCGAAGAATAGGTTCTCAATTGTTTCCGCTTCATTACAAAAGGCACACTTCCCATTAGTATCGATACCAAAATAAGTCAATCGATCCTTTGTTGCTAGTCTCCTGTGCAGTGCTAGCAGAGGATGAACCTCGCCTTTGGTCTAGCCGGGTTCCTATAAACCAAATTACGCCACTCTATTTTCATCGGGCAGCTCCTAAAGAGCTGATATAGTTTGCGGATCGAGAATCGTGGTGCTACTAGTTGCTCTTGTCATACATGATGATCTCGAACCACCTCCCGGACTGTAATGATTGCTTTTATGATCGGGGAGCTGCAAAAAGGTACCATCCACTCATCTCCCTGTTGTCGTTTAATGTAATAGCTATGAATCCACCGGACCCACAACGAATCCGCCTTGATTTGGATCTTCCATAGGAGTTTGCAAATGAGTGCTTTATTCCATTATGGCAATGATATGATATTCAATCCTCCACAACTTCGAGGGTAGCAAATCTGTGTCTAAGAGACTAAGACCTTCCGGTAGTTGCCATCCTTTCTACTCCAAAGGAAGCTACGACAAATACGCTGGATATGCTCCATGACCTTCTTCGGGAAAGGAAAAACTTCTAGCCAATAAGTCGTGATTGATGTGACAACACTCCGAATAAGTTGCTCACGACCGGCATAGCTCAAGAGTATAGTCAACCAGTGTTGGATCCTACCCAAAATTCGAGTGATAAGGGGTTGGTACTGAGCTGCCGTTAATGTTTTGTGCGACAGGGGCACACCCAAGTACCTCACCGGCATCCTGCGCGCCCATTCCGAAACCCGTGATGGTGACAATCTGTTGCCGGTCAACCACATTAACCCCTCCACATAAAATTCTGTCTTCGTCATTTTTGCACATAAACCCGTGGCATCAGAGAAGCAACTGAACCGTTCCATCATTAGTTGAACCGACTGCACATCCCCACGCATGAAAAGCATTAGGTCGTCCGCGAAACAAAGGTTAGTGAGATGCAATTTTCGGATGGAAGTTAAAATCAGGCAAATCCTTCAATTTCTATAGACAACGATGAAGGTATTCCATGACAAGCACGAAAAGGTAAGGAGAGAGGGGATCTCCTTGACGCAAACCTCTATGTACTTTCAAGAGCTTCGACGACACCCCCATTGATTGAATATATGTAGGATACTGTCATCACGCAGCACATAATCCATCTCACAATCTGAACAGGTATACCCAATTCTATCATAATCACATCCAATGCCCCCACTCCACTATATCATAGGCCTTGTGCAAATCCATCTGTATCATGCACCTAGTGAGATGCCTTTTCGATTATACCCTTTTGACGAGTTCTTGTGCAAGTAAGAAGTTATCTTGGATTACCTTTCCCGGTAGAAAAGCTCACTGACTGTCATCCACAATACTATTGATCACCTTTGCCAGCCAAGCAGTGAGAATCTTAGAGATAATCTTATATATAGTCATGCAGCAAGCAATAGGTCTCATATCCTTGACTTGTACTGCTTATGGGGATTTTGGAATCAATGTAACTAGGGTACAGTTCAAAGTCGGGTGGAGATCAGCAGTATCAAAGAAATTGAAAGCAGCATCATCAACATCTTGCTTTACCGTGGGCCACACCTTTTTGAAGAAATAAGCATTGAACCCATCAATCCTCGACGCTTTCAAATCTCCAATATCTCTTAGTGTGACATCCACTTCCAAGAAAGTAATAGGCTGAACCAGCTATTCACGACCCATGTGACTCAACCGATTACCCAAACAGAGGGTGCTAACATCGATCTCGGTTCGACGAGGGGAAGCCCGACCAACTAATGTTGTGTAAAATCCCAGAATCTCAGCCTCAAACTCACCATGTGTTGTGAGAATGGTGCAATCATCCTTCTCCAGTCGACGTATCCTAGCTCGACGGTTACGTTCCTTCACCTGTGCATGGAAGAAGGTGGTATTTCCATCACCGGACTGTATCTAATCAATCTTCGACCTCTATTGCAGGAGTTGCTCCTCGATATCTATCCACCTCTCTAGTTCGGTTGAATCCTCACGGATTTGTCATATTAACTCAGGATTAAACTGGTCCTGTCTTAGGGCCTCTTGTCGAAGGTGGAGTTGGTCCCGCATTTGTATAACCATTCTGTCAGCACCATGCACGCGCTGGCTGAGCTTCCACAAGATCAGTTGCAGTCTCTTCAGCTTGGTCCACAGGTTAATATGAGGAGAAACCGAGCCACGTCCCCTCCATGAATTCGAAACTGCCGTAGGGAAGTCATCACACTAAGTTGTAAATCTAAAGCATGCTCTCTTCATCGGGGGAAGGTAAACATGTCGCAATCTGAGTGGGGAGTGATCCGAGAGGCCTGGCGTTAAAATTTTAATATCACCACCAGGGTTAGCCTGAGACCACTTGGCATTTCCAATACCTCTATCAATTCGGGAGTAGATATCACCTTATTGATGCTTGTTAGACCAAGTGAACCTCTCACCCGACATAGGAATCTCAAAAAGACCGACATCATTCATCATCTCAGCAAAATCTCTAAACTCATGTTCCAATACAAGATTTCCCCAACGCGGTCACCGTAGGTAAGAACATTGTTGAAATCTATGCACATCCATTGCTCACTAATTCCATTCACAATAACCTTGAGTTCCTGCCACAATCGAACCCGATCCACTAGCTGGTTTTGGGCATAAATGAAGGTAATGAGTCCCCTATCCCTTCCGTCTGAATCAAACCAGCAACAATGTAAGTACTGATCGAATGAACTAATGAAGCTAACCCTGACACGCCTCGGATCCACAGTAAGATACGACCAAGCACATGAGACGAGTAGTTATCCAGAAAGCTCCACCGATTCCTCAACCGCTTCCGTACCCTATCCTTGTTTTCCTCTCTTACTCTAGTTTCTAAAAGGCCTGTTATATTCAAATTCAAATCCAAGAGACGGGAGCCAATCTCCTTATGTTTAGCAACCTTATTAAGCCTAAGGTTCCAGGCTAACATCGCTCTCGGTTCTGGCCCTCGCCGGAACCAGAACCAACTTGAAGTGCCGCAAATCCATTATTCTGTATAATTGATTTACATTTATTTATTGAGAAACATCTCGATCAATCTAAAACGCACATTTACTTCATTAATGATTAAATTTTGTTAGAGGCCTTGAAATCTTATTTGTTTTATACTTTTGGTTTTGATTACTCCTTTTGTGTTGGAAAAAATAAAATATAAGAGTATTAATATACATGATTAGATTCCACACCTCTCACTTCTACATCGTAACTATGCAGCTTCGCCACTTTGATTCAATCTGATTTTATTTCTAACGATTTGATCTCGAAGCTGAACCATGGCTCTAGTGTATCACTTATGGGAAAAAAAAAAAATCTTGATCCTCGACTTGATTACCGTGTGTACCTTTCTCTAACCAAGGAAGCTTTTATTGATGCAATGAAGAGAACTTTGGATGATTTGAACACCTATCTTGCTTCCAATAACTGCTTGGTTAGATATGGTGTTACATTAACTGACATTTTTACATTATGCATTCTCAGTCATGACTTTAAATATGTCATGATCAAGACTTTCCCTTTGATCAAACTTCTACTCCGGGTAAGATGATACTCGATTATGGAAAGAGAATTTACTCGAACTTATAAAGAGGTGTGGAATCTAGTCATATATATTAATAATCCTATGTACTATATTCATAATCCAACATATAGTGTATTAGGATGTGGTTGGAATGGATTCTATGTAATGTTATGTTAATATTTGTATTGCTACACCTTGAAGTTCAATCCTTCCTTATACAATTTATACTTATCACTTTGTAATGAATTTTTATTGACTGTTGTACAAAAAGAAAGAAAATATTCAAGTAAAAAACTAAAGTTTTACCTTTAATAAATATAGTTTACTTTTAATAATATGTGCCGATGGTGGTGAGGGTGGATCTTTTCCGATTTGCCTCTTCTCCATCGTTCTTCTCCGATCTTCTCATTATTCTTCTTCGATATGTTTCTTCTTCGTTCATCATGTTCTCAGAAATTCCATTGTTAGATGTTTGAACAGAAACTTAAGATCTTCCATAGATTTATTGTTGCAGGGATCGAAATGAAAGTTATGAAAACTAAAAATCCTTGTAGTTGAGAATTTGATAGACCTAATTGTAGAATTCAAAACGCTCTAGGGACTAAATTAGACTCTTAGAAATTTGAAGGGTGATATTTTAAAAAACATAAAGTTGAAGGGTGATATTCTATTTTGTACAAGGACTTGAGTTGTAAATAAGTTGTTTGGTACATTTCAAAATCTGATAAATTAATGAGGTCAAAAATGGTTTTTCATTCATTAAATGCACCAAAAGTCAAATTTGTGGAGTTATATTTGTAATTAAAATTTATCGATTAGGGCTTGCATGTCATTCTTTGACTAATGAGTATCCATGTGCAATAACAAAATTTAAGAGGTCCAGATGGAATTTTTTCTAGAACTAATAAAAAGTTATTACAAATTACAAATTCTAAAATGTAAAATCTTTGACGTAATTTAGCAACAAGAAATAAGAGCAGCACCAAATCGGAAAAAGGCAGTAGCCAAAACACGGTTTGAGATCTGTTCCTAGAACACAAAATCCCCAAAAATTAAACACCAAGAAGAAGAAGAAGAAGACGACTCTCATTTG
>JAYMSP010004153.1:0-17176 GCA_036897095.1 Plantago elongata
GAGATCATCGATTGGATCGGGGTCTCGATGGACCAATTTGCTAGTCTTGTTGGAAGAGCGAATTTTGGCCATTACAGATACATTGATCATTACAATATTGATAATTCAGTCATCCAAAAGTTTAAACTTTGTGGTAAATTGCGTCCTGTCTTTTGTTGCTTTGGGAGACCAATCATCAAACTCGATGTCATTTATTGATTGAGTTAAAACCATAACAACTCTCATAAAAACTATTAGATTTGTGCTTAAAAATAAAGAATGAACAACACGAGCTAAAAACAATAACATTGGTCCGTAAGACTTAACAGTGCATCTTAGAACTGTAATAAAGCAGGAAGATGCAACACAAGTTAAAAACAGTAAGATTTATACATAAAATCATAACATTGTCACAATTGATAACAAAACATTTTCAAAATAATAAATTCTAAATATTTCATAAAAGCTAAAACACCAACATTGATTCTTAAAACTACAACATTAAATTTTAAAATTATAACGTATCCGCTAAAAACAATAACATGCAAAAATATTTAATAAACTAAAATAGTAACATTAATGTTAAAATAATAATAGTGCATCTTAAAATGTTAATAGTGCATCTTAAAACTATAACAAAGCACGGACATGCAATACAAGTAAAAAAAACCTCGATAATATAGGTACTTAAAACTATAATAGTACATTTTAAAACTACAACAATGCCTTTTAAAACTATGGTAACAGTTTAGTAATACTTAAAAACATAAATATTTTACAGAGGCTAAAAACACCAATAATACATTTTGAAACTGTAACATATGCGCTAAAGCAATAACAGACTAAAACATTAAACGCATTGTTAAAACTATAACAACGATTCATAAAACTATAACACCGGCTCTTAAAACTATAACAACGCACCAGATCGTGAAATTCAAATTTCACTGTACGATTTCAGATTTGAAACCAATTCTGAAAATATAAGATCGTGAAAATGGAGAAAAATGAAAGGTCAAATTTCACTTTCAGTAGAGATTTTAAAGAAAAAATCAAGATGAACTTGTTGATTTAAACATTTTAGCAATTGGATCTGAAAATCCGATGAAAATCTGGCAAGATCTAACGAAACTAGAGAAAGGGGGAGAGAAATAGAGATTGACTAGTGCATTGAACAAAATAATTTCCGGCAAAGGATATGAATCCGGCGACGATTCCGACTAGGAGGGTGGCGGCGGTTCCGACGAGGTTGGCGGCGGCGGGGGTGGGAGGAAGGGAGAGAAAGAAAATGAGGTTTAGATGTTTGATGTTTATCTCTCTAGAGTTTTGTAGAGAGAGAAAGATTGCTAGGCTTTGTGAATTTTGTGAGAAAATGAATTATTATTTTAGTATTTGTATAAAATCTATTAACCTGTTATTTACTGTAGAAACTGAATTTTCTATAAATTAGGAAAATCTTCCCTCTTACTATATTAGCTCTTATTTATTAAGCTTTGGCCGAGAGAAGAAGTTAAGAGATAAAGTATGAATTTCATCTAGAAGATAATTGATTAAAATGTTTTAATTGATTAAAAAAAGATGTTACGACATATTTGGGTTAAAACTTAAAATCTCTATTCAAACAAAATAAATAAAAGTAAAACATGCATTAAATACTAATTTCAAACATCATGAGGAATATTTAATCATACGATACATCATATAAATAAAAAACATCTTGTATAAAGTATAAAAATATTATATTTCAGTCAGTAGTTCGCAAAATTACCTTCTTTATTTTAGTTTTCATCGAGTGAGAAAAATATACTATTTTCCAAAAAAATCGCTGTTATGAAATTAAATTATACTAGTGCATTTTACTGCTCGGGAAACTGAATGCATTTGCTATCAATATCATCATCATCATCATCGCCATCATAATCACCTGGTGTATTTGGTAGCTTGGTTACAGAACTCAAATCAAAACCTCTTCTTATCTTCTTCACAGCTGTTTGTTTTCCATTTCGATCCGCCTTGTATTTTCATACTCTCAATTGCTTTGCTCGCTCCAATTCCATCATCTTCGACATGTTCCATTAATCAGATCTGGTTCAGCCTTCCTCCGCACCTCAATTTTATCAGGTACCTATCAATTTCTTCCTTCATTTCACTTCGTATTTTAACAGTTTTGTTCACCGATAATATCAAATGTGAATTAGGACTTGTTGTATTGGATTTCGTACATACTTGCACAAGTTCTTTTTGCTGTATTTGTTGTTCATAGCTAGCTATTTAATATTTCTGATCAGATTAGAAACGGTTTCTATGCCATTCTTTGTATATGAACGCTAGTGTTGGTAGGCAACATTTCATGATCTGGAAAATAGATTGAACTAGATGTTTTCATTCTTTTATGTTTTCGGGTTTAAGACAAGTCTGTGTATCTTCATATGGTAGAAAATGGCACGCGTGGATATTGAGGATGATGTCGGCAGCACTGACTTGTCACTGCCGAGGGTTGTGGGTGAGGGTCAAGCCCAGAACCAAGGTGGAAATACAAGAAACTCCAACTCCAAGGTAAACGATAATCAGCAGTGGTTTGTTTTTTTAGTTTACACTAGCTTGATGTGTGCTTTAATGTTGGTTTATTGCAAGAAACAAAACAAGTTGTGTTAGTAGTGCATTTGAACTGTGTCTGAGTAGAGTTGGAGGAGGGCTGCACGATTTTATTGCCGTATTCATTATCAAACTCTTGCGTGGAGTGGACTAACTTTAGAAGTTAGACCTCTTTCCTCCAATGATATATTTGAAATGTTCACTCAAATTTTATTATATCAGTGAGTCATTACACTTCAAGCAACAAGTTGAGAAGTAGTTTTCTGGTATATTCATGGTAAGATTTGTTATCACAAAAGTAATCAATGTAGATAAAATTGACAGTGCTAACAAATTGTTTGTCTTCCATTGACTCGTTAAGTTTTTTAAAAATGTTGATGATCTTTTTGCAATTATTTCTATTCTAATGCTATCTTTCTTATTCTAACCACAATCATGGACATTAAGCATCACGGTATTGCACACGTACACGATGGAAAAAGAACGTTTGACCTATTTGTTATGATATATTTTATGATAGAAGTTCATAGTGTTTGTATAAAGAAAGACTGATAACAAAGAACATGAAACGGGAAAGAAGCTAACATTGTTGATAAGTCGAAGGTATTAAGTGCTGTGTTGTTGATTTGCAGTTTTGCTCGGGAAGCCTTGCATCTTGTCTAATGCTGGCCTATCAAAGCCTTGGAGTTGTGTATGGAGATCTGACCACTTCACCACTCTATGTTTACAAATGTATATTTCTTGGGAAGTTGCAGGAGCACCAGGATGCTGATACAGTATTTGGGGCTTTCTCATTAATCTTTTGGACCCTAACACTTATTCCATTGCTCAAATATGCGTTTATTGTTCTTTATGCTGATGATAATGGCGAAGGTAATTTAATGTGGCTCTGTGAAAGATCATGATCAAACTTCTCTTTGGCCCTGACCCACTATTAAATAATTCCAGGTGGGACATTTGCACTTTACTCCTTGCTTTGCAGACATGGGAAGTTCAGTTTACTTCCTAATCAACAAGCAGCTGATGAGGAACTTACGTCTTACAAAGACCCTCGATTTGGACAGTCCCAATCATCTTTAGCTTTGAAGAGGTTTCTGGAGAAGCACAAAAAGTTAAGGACCGCATTACTGCTCTTAGTTTTGCTGGGAGCTGGCATGGTTATAGGAGATGGAGTTATTACTCCTGCTATGTCAGGTATAAGTCACATACATCCAATTGTGTTTTTCTTACTTAAGAATGATACATATACGCAGCGAATTGAGTGAGTAAGATGAATGGTACAGATTTAAATTGATTAGAAATCTACCCTGCCCTTCGTCTCCCTTTTTATTTTAATTTATGTATTTAGACTAGCAACCTTAAACCAATCAAACAACCTAAAACCAATCAAATAACTTTAATAAAAAAATAAATACCCATCACTTTTTTCTTACACAAATAACATCAATCTTACACACCCTATGTAACAACCTTATAAGCCCTACAATTCTGAACTATACCAAACATAAAAAATCTCAAAGTCCACGAGATTTATCAGCCACCCTATGAAACTTCAACTATAACTGACCTCCTATAACTCTATACCAAATAGCCTATGAGTCACCAAATGATTTATTATACTACTTTTATAAGATTACTAGTATCATTTAAGTGACACACTATGTGGGCTTAACGTTTATATGATAAAGTTACATAGTTGAGAAAAGGAAAAAAAATCCAGTAAAGTTAAAAGAAAATAAGGGATTAAACACTGGAAAGAAAAAGTTCATTAAAAATGAAAAGGAAAGAAAAGTGAAAAACAACTAGTTTTTTTTTTTTTTTTTAATTTGATATTATATCATGATTGGAGAATTAACAAAACCCTCCACCATTTGTAAAAGTAAAAACTCTATCAGGAGAAAATCACGCCAATGAGACTTGAATGATGCACTGACACATATGTACGAGAATTTTTTTTGAAATGGCTAAATTTTTTATTAATAATAATCAAGAGCACAAGAGATGCTCTCAACGAACAATTACAGAGGAAACAAGAACAAACATCGCCCAAAACCAAATATCAAGTTCTAAACTTAATGGATGATATATATATTGAAATTGAATGAGTAAAATTAATGGATAATATATATATATATATATATTGAATTGGATATCCAGTCAACCTTTAGTGTTATCAACTTGTTAAAATAGACAGTAATTGTTTGTGGGCAAGATGTTTAATAAGTGTAGATCTTTAACCTCAAAGTTTCATACAATTGGTACCCAAGTTGGTTCTGTCGTATTTACGTTACCTTAACATGTATTGCTGTGATTTCGAGGACTATAATATGTTCCGAACTCCTAATAAGATTTCAGTTAAGAGATTCGACTCTCTGTTAGCTTGTTATTGACAGTTCACACTTGAGACAGTTGGGATTTGCTAGTTGATCCCATCCTAATCTTTTGAGGAAGCCCCTTATCTCTATTTTGACCGTCACTCTTAATTATTGGTTGCAGTTTTGTCAGCAGTAGCAGGTCTTGATAATGTTGGGCCAAGTTTACCCCCTGGTACGCCTAGTATTTTGTCCTTAATTACAAAATTCTGTCGTGGATGTCAGTTGCTTAAATGTTGATTAGTTTAGTGCTCTAGTTATGTTGTGAACCTTTGCTAAATCTTGTATTTTAGGTGGCATAGTGTTACTTGCCTGCGTCATTTTGGTTGGCCTATTTGCGTTGCAGCATTCTGGTACCCATAAGGTCGGCATCCTGTTTGCTCCAGTAGTTATCCTGTGGCTGATTACGATTTTCTCCATTGGTGTCTATAATGTTGTCCACTGGAACCCCAGAATTTTGTTTGCACTCTCTCCACACTATATCATCAAATTCTTTAGTCGGACTGGTAAAGATGGATGGATTTCACTTGGAGGTGTTCTCCTGTGCATAACAGGTACATGATTTCCATCGGCATATAATTCTGTTATGTAAATAAAGGAGTATAGAGATAAATATGTAGATTGGTTGGTGATTAATCATGCAAGAGTCAGAAAACTACTCTTCCTTCACGTGATTAACATCCCTCTTCCCATGATCAATTACACTTAGTGAGCATGATAGTTTACATTAGAAAATCTCTTTCTATTACTACGACTCTTAGTTAGCATTTAGCACGATAAATTTGGATTGAAGTGTCTGTTTGCATGTAATCATCAGGTACGGAATCGATGTTTGCTGATCTTGGCCATTTCAGCCCGTGCTCAATTAGGGTAAGAAGTTTGCTAGTTATATTGAGGTCGACTGAGTCAATTCATATTCTTTTTACTTTTTGTGCTCTCTTATGTGAACTTGGAAAAAGGTAAAATAGGATGAAATATTCACATTGATTATAGGATACTGAGAATGATGTGCGTGTAATGCTGATAGTGCTGGTTGTTGGATACTGAATCTATGGTTGTATTTTCATGCTTGTAGAGTATTTAGCTGATCTTTTTGCGAAGCTCGTCTTCAAGCTTCCATTAAACAGGAATGCGTTCGTAACGATTTTGAGCTTCTGTCGAACAGTAATTTCATGCTTGTAGCTAGCTGTTCTATTTGCATTTGGAGAAATAAGGGCATATATGTATAGTCTGCAATGGCTGACTTGTTCATTCTGGCAGTAAACTGTGGATTAGTACTTGTGTGTATATATAGTTCCTTTCGTTTGGTCCATAATGCCGATGCTGCCTGTGAGAAATTTTACGTCATATTTTCTTCTCTTTCATTTTATTATTTGCTTATTATAATTATACAGCTTGCGTTTGTTGCCCTTATATACCCTTGCTTGGTGGTGCAATATATGGGACAAGCTGCTTATCTATCAAAAAATATCACTTCCATTCCCACTAGCTTCTATGACTCTATTCCAGGTTAGATATTTCTCTACAAGTCTATACTCTGAAGTCTGAACTGATTTATTGCTTCGAATTTAATTTCCGTGTTACTTGATAGTTATAGTTCTGTGCAATTATTATTGTTCAGGTGTTGTATTTTGGCCGGTCTTTGTTATAGCTACACTTGCAGCTATTGTTGCTAGCCAGTCAGTAATTTCGGCTACATTTTCTATCATCAAGCAATGCAATGCACTTGGTTGTTTTCCTCGTGTAAAGGTTGTTCACACCTCAAAACAAATCCAAGGACAGATCTACATACCGGAGATCAACTGGATCCTCATGATCCTTACTCTAGCTGTTGCTATTGGCTTCCAGGACACTACTAAAATAGGAAATGCATATGGTAAGTCCATGCTTAAAATTCATTATAATCAGCTCATGTTCTCGTGCTTGATTATGCGTACAGATACGGTATTGTGTATAGTAATTATTTTACTTCATAGACCCGTGTATGCCACTGTTTCACCCTGGGAAACAATCCATGTTTACTTTTCAACACATTAAGAAAAACTGTTGTGTAGTAACAAAATATTGATGTAGTTGAGGCCTTGAGGGCACTACAGTGGAGTGGCAGTTTGTGTCATTTACAAGATATTGTAATGGTAATGTTTAAGAGTGGGGTGTGTGGGCCCTGTGGTTTTTTTACCCTCATTTATGGTTATGGGAATGGTTTATCGTGACCACTTCAAATGGCAATACGGAAATGTTTTCCCTGGATGGATGGTGTATTATCAATATTCTTGAAAATATATTGAAATTTACTTTTTGTTATGTGTTTTCGGGAAGGAACTATATATATGCTGCAACAATATTTTTTTCTTTCCCAAAGATCCTATCATATTGCCTATTTATTACACCTGTAAATTCTAGCACATTTATGTAATTCCAGAACTTTCAGTTTATTTGATGATAATTTATTTGTGTTTTATCTAGGAGCAAGTATGTATGATTTTCACTCTTTGTGCGATTCCTTAATGATACTGTCACTTTGATGGTTTATTCCTATTGGTTTCTGACCATAAAAATTTCTATTTGCTAGGCCTTGCTGTCATGTCAGTGATGTCCATAACAACTTTTCTTATGGCACTAGTCATGGTCTTCGTCTGGCAGAGAAGTATTCTACTTGCCGTCATTTTCCTCCTTTTCTTTTTATCATTTGAAGGTGCATTCCTGGCAGCTGCATATGCTAAAGTCCCTCAAGGAGGATGGGTGTCCCTTGTAATTACTTTCATCTTTATGTCTGTTATGTTCATTTGGCACTATGGAACTCGGCGGAAGTACAACTTTGATTTGCATAATAAGGTACCCCTGAAGTGGATCCTTGGCCTTGGTCCAAGCCTTGGTATTGTTCGTGTACCCGGGATAGGCCTTGTATACTCCGAGCTGGCGACTGGTGTCCCATCAATCTTCTCACAGTTTGTAACAAACCTCCCAGCCTTCCACAATGTCTTGGTGTTTGTTTGTGTAAAATCAGTCCCAGTGCCTTATGTCTCAGCCGAGGAACGGTTCCTCATTGGAAGAATCTGCCCGAGGCCATACCGCATGTACCGATGCATTGTTAGATATGGTTACAAGGACTTGCAGGCCGATGATCCAAATTTTGAGGACATGTTGATACAAAGCATAGCCGAGTTCATTCAAATGGAAGCTGAAGAGCCTCGGTCCTCAAACCCAGACTCTACTTCGTTTGATGGGAGAATGGCGGTTATAGGATCTAGAACTTTTGGGTCGTCTTCGAGTTTGATTGTATCTGAGGCTGAAGAAACTTATGCAAGTAATTCCATCCAGAGTAGCAAATCTCTAACCTTGCAGAGTTTAAGGTCGACTTATGATGATGATAATCCGAGCCTTAGAAGGCGTCAGACGAAGTTTCAAGTTCCCCAAAGTCCTGGAATGGATCCTGCAGTAAGGGATGAGCTTTCCGACTTGATTCAAGCAAAGGAAGCCGGTGTTGCATATATAATGGGCCACTCTTATGTAAAGGCTAGAAAGTCATCCTCATATTTTAAGAAGCTTCTTATTGATTTTGGGTACTCTTTTCTGCGTAAAAACTGCAGGGGTCCTGCTGTGGCACTCCACATTCCTCACATTAGCCTCATTGAAGTAGGCATGATATATCATGTTTAGAAATTTCAAGTAGTCGGAGTCTCCTATCAGTACGGATGTGTTTCCAGGTTAGAGTGTTCATTGCCTTCATCAAGGAAGGAAATTATCATCGTATGTCAGTTTTTCCCATGTATATATTGGAAGGTTTCAATGAAATGAACCCTTCAAATCACTGCATCATCTTTGAAGAATAAGTCAACTTCAATTCTTGATATATAGGACTTTGTTATATGGTTGAAATGTAGAATAAATTTTGGAGATTCTCATTTTGATTCCACAGCTTTCAAGATCTTAGCAATATGTGTTGTAAAATGCCAGATATGTAATGTTGTTCTTTACAAGCTGTAAGAATTCTATGCAGTTCCGGGTTATTGTACGGAGCTGCTGCCTTTGTCTAAAAAGAATTGTCAAGTTGTTATATACACGCTGTTCTCCATCAGTAGTGAAATGATCTCTCTATATCGATGTTTGCCTATGCATCCATGACTCGTCTACTGTTTTATTCGCTTTGAGCTTTATGCGATAGTGATGTAAAATTAATGTAGTTTCAGTAGTTGATTAGAACATTTAGGGTTCTGGGTCTCCTTTAAGGTGCAACATACATACTGACGCTGATGAAATCTTGTTAGTAGTGAGATTTTGACTACCTGATGAAAACATTCGTATAATTTGTGTGATATATTAATAGAATCCGAAAGAATAGGAGAGTTCCCAAAATTTGAAGCATGTAAACTGTTATCATCAGTGCACAGAGAAGAACCCTTCATGTCTGTACTATGTACTGCTGCTCCGATCTGTTCGGCATGCACCCATAATAAAGATGTTTTATCTCTTCATTTTCCCTATGATTCTCTTATGTTACAGCTCTTTATGAATCTGTCTGAGAAGTCAACATACTTGGACCACAGACGCCTCAGCTGTGGAAACGCTATCTCTAGCCAAGGCTTTGCTCGACCATTGAAGTGTATAACACCTGCACTTTCAGCTTCAGATATGGTAGTTTTGTCTTGGTATCCGAGCCCTAGCATGTGCCAGAACGGAGCGATTGAATGGACATGTCCATGGAACGCTATTAGACCTGGAGGTAACGTTCCTAGCTGCCATAAACTTAAATCTGATTTCAGATTCTGCAGAAAGAAGAGATGATCTGAGTTTCTTCCACAGTACAAAATTGACCTGTAGTTAGCTCTAAGGTTACTGATTCTTACCTGTTGAAGCCAGTAATGGTATGTTTGGCTTATATTTGTTCTTCTCCAAGCTTGTAGATCGAAAATGTTCATTCCATAAGCCCATGCGCATTCATCAGGATTGAAGTTGTTTGCTATTAAGGGATGTGAAAAATTCAAATAGCTATTCAGTTTCTTGGACATCACATACTTGTCCTCTCCTCTGCAGGTTTCCACTGCTCCATTCACTTTTCCATTCATGTCGATATCCCACAGAGGCGAAAGATCAGTTTGAACCACTAAGTCATCGTCTAGGAACACAATTTTGTCTAGACTTGGAAACAACTGCAATAAAAATTGAGCATAAAATCGTTTTTTATACCAAGCTTTCTATGTTGTTACGCTAGTTCATGATCAGAGACTCACCTCTGGTAAATGTATACGGATGTGATTCATCATTGAATTATACTTGGGACTCAGTGCCTGCAACTTTGCAGCAATGACTCGCGGGTTTTCGGTGTTATTTGCCACGATAGCAGATGACCCTCCCCTGAACTGCGATCGAACCTTCTGATCCTTCTCCATTGCCTCCAAAACCGGGACCTTTCCCTTGGCAAACCATTCAAAATGGTGGAGAGCTTTGACCTCAATGATGGCCGGTGCTAGAGAATGTAATGAAAACCATGCCTGCATTGGGTAATACGTCTTTCTATCCGTAATCACATGGAGGACAACCTTTTCAGGGTGCAAGGAGTTACGAATAAGCGATGCTGCAACAACGGAGGTGGCAAGGACGTTGTCAGAGGCAAGGACAAAGTGAAAGAGCGAGTTATCAACAAGGGCAGGGACTAGTTCCGGTGATGGGAGCTGGAGACGCGCTTTTGCATTAGTGGTGTGCTCGTTTGCTAGTCTAAGTTCGAGGCAGTGAAGCTGTTTAGGTATGCTACTTGAGGCCACGTGGCGATACAGGTACTCATTGATCTTCGCAATTCTTGTTCTTTGTTCAAGTAGCGAGACCTATAAGATAAAAAGAGACACACCAAGTTGTTTGTAATGAACTGTGCTTTCTCTCAACTACAGTATATGTTAGTAACTCAGAAGATGAGATGATGTACCATGGCTTTGAGCTTGATCGCAAAGGTCGTAGCATCAGGTTTTTCATTCTTCATCTTTGCAATAAAATCTTCCATAGTCTGAGGTATTTCTTGTTCTGACGGTGTTTCTGTTTGATTTGCAGGTTCTTCCAGTATTCGATACATCACTTCTGGGATCTGGCAAGAACAAGGTACGATTTCACTCTCATCAGTCAATAGGAACAATCAGTTCGAATAAGATCAAGGAACTCATTGCAACCAAAGTTCCCCAAGTAATTAAAATAGTACAATGTATGAAGTAATTACAGTTGGATCAAGTCTTTTTCCCAAAATTCTTGGTCCTAATCTTTTCCTCAAGCAACCTACATTGCATCAACAAACATGTATAATTCTGTTAATTCACCACATCCTAACAAACAAACACTAGAAATCCGAGTATAAAACTGATAACGCACCTATACTCGAACATTTTCTTTCTCCGTCAATTGTATCAACAGCAGTTAACACAAAGACAAACCGGAACAGGAAAATGAAAAGCAGAAGAGAATAGAAAACCATGCGGTAAGTTAGCCTCCTGGAGCCGACTCTGACTTTGATATACTCCCTGACGCCTTTGGCAGGTAACACGGTGACATGACGCAGACTCGGTGATATGTGCAGCTGCATCTTTGCTAGAAATAGGCAGAAATGAGAAGCAGTAGCAGAGTACCACTTTCTAGTTTTGGAATAAGGCCGGCCAATAAACTGAAACTCCAATGTGAAGAGTAAAAAATGCTGAAAATGGAAGTTTGTGAGGGTGTTTAAGGTAGCTATCTGTCACCTAACCTTGCTTAAGATTTAGGTAATATACATTTATTATGCACATTGAGACATTTATTACTAGTGTTGTATTTTTGTGGGCTAATATTGAAATGCCAGAGAGGTACAAGGTTGTTTGCAAGAAAGAGACATGGGACTGAGAATCAGAGTTTTGTCTGTGTGTATTGGTTGTCTTGATGATCAAGATGAGAGGTTGGATGAGAAGTAAAAAAAACAAATGTTTGTTTGATAACAAGACAGATGAGTTTTAGTTTGGTGTTGCTTCACTTTGCCTCCAGATGAAGTCATTTTTCAATTAAAAAAATTCCTGCAAAGTTTGTTCACTGATTGAACAGAATTTCTAAATGGAAAATGACATTAATCTTTTTCCATATCATTTTTTATTTTTTGAAGAGTAGATTAATAACAATTAGGGGTAGGTGCGGGAAGAGTTCGGGACGGAATTGAGATTGAATATCAGGTACTCTATAATCCGGAATAGAATTTATTCATCCCAATCCCGATCATATATTTTGCGGGTACTCGCAATCGGATACCCACAATAAATCGGATCGGGATCGGGTAATCCTATCGAGTATTTCTTTTGTCATAAAAATAAAACAAAATTTAAGTTAAACTAAAATGTAGAGTTGAAAGAAAAATTGTCAATGTATACATCAAAGTATGAATCTGCGTATGCTACTTTACAACCAATGAGATACCTAAAAGATCTTTCTAATTAACTAGCTAAATAAGCATTAGAGAACCATTCCCTGGCAGCCTAGCTACTAGTTACGTCATTACGTATATCTCATGCCACTATAAAATAATTAATTGACATGCACTACTTTTTATAATTAACTAATGGATAAAAGGCTTATAAGTTACATACTTATACGCTACATAAAATTATTCTAATTACATTATGCACTTCTTCGAGTACCTTATCAAGATTCGGGTATTAGGTTTTCAATTCCAATTTCAATCCGAATATATAATACAAATTTCGTGAATTTATATTTCAGGTATTCAATCTTTAAATTCCTGACTCTATCGAGAATTTTTTGTATAGAATCGGAACGGGATCGGAATTATCCGAACCCAACTCCCACCCCTAATTACAATAAAGAGTTGAACATTGTGTTGCATGAGGTTGGTTTGGTATTCAGTTGGTGGGTGGATACGTACTACCACACGTTTATTGCTAATTTAGAACTAATTAAAGATTATACTACATCACTTTAGAATGTCGGTTGACTATGTTAGAAATGTATATTGAAAAAGATACCGAGTTTTAGAGAATATAATAAATAAATAAATGAAGGTAAATAGAATGGACAATATTGGTGAATGTGCTCACGTAATAAATAAACACTGAAAAAATATGAGATAAAATGAATAAAAGACAAATCAATTGATATGGTTATAAATAAATGAGTATGGACCGAAATAATATTCCCTCCGCCCCAACAAACTTCATAGATTTGCCATTTTTAACCGACCACCAAACTTCTTAAATTACTAAAAGATAAAGATACCCCACCACTAATAAATAATAAATAATAAATAATTTCAACTTTACATAAAATTATACATTTTACCACTAAAAGTACACTTTTCTCCGTCTTTCATTTTTTATTACTTTAATTTTCGCATAAAACTACACGCCAACCCTAATGTAATAAGTTTGATGAGACATAGGGAATACTAGGTATGTAATAAAGTAAATTTGTCACTTGTTGGAATTTGTGTATATTAATGTCATTTAAAAACAGCAGGCCTTTATATATCATGGGTCAAATTGTTTGTAGTTGAATGACAATCTGAAACATTATGTACCCAATAAATTACGAGTTTGATTTTTTGAAATGTATAATTTTATTTTATGTATAGAGTTTTGTGGTAGAGTCTAGCCAAGTATTGATGATATATTCCTTCATTCCTCTGCAACATGTTGTAACTAATCATTCCTTATTATACCGTGCAATTTATTGAAGTGGTGTAGTGTATTACAATATTTGTAGCATAATAAAATATTTGGTAATGGCGTGTGCATATATATAGGGTCACATGGACGACTTTAGGGACGAATTTGAAAAACTTAATTTCATCCCCTTACACTCAGAAAATCATAATGTATTTAGTTCAAAGTTTCTAATAATCACACGTCAATTGACAATGTTCCATTATCACACTTTCTAGACACATATCCCTCAATAATGAATTCCTTTAAGATTTTACTTAGATAAGATGCTTGAGAAATAATATGAAAATTAATAACTAATTAATATCCTAATATTATTAAAATTTAAATATAATAAGTTTTAATCAATCACCTTGTTCGATTTACCAAACGACAATATACTGAAAAACCACATCATTTTAACAAAATAAATTGAAATAATCTAATAAGGTGACGAATTAGCAATGTTGAATACACAATTACTCGATTAAACTCACAATAATATGCCGTCATTTAGACAAGAGCACAACATATTAATAGTTATTACAATTTCCAAACATTTATGATGTATGTCAAATGTTGTGTTCATTTGGTAATGAACGTTGTTTACATTTCAAACACGTTGTTTCAACTTGTTTTGGTATGAAAATCACTCTCTTTAGCCTATTTCAAGCATGCATACAGGGCTTCGGATCAATTCAAACTCGATCCGGATCTTCTATCCCACTTTCCATGTTCCAAGTAGTGTTCCCACTATTATAAATCACACATGATGAGTTAATTATAGTAAAATAGAAGAAAGAATAATTGTCTCATAAATTGTCACGGATAATTATTATAATTAAGCTCCTAACGTAGGTGTGGTCTCTGGTATAACTCAAAAGGTGCTTACATATTTCAATGATAAATATTTCTTTTAAGAAGATGAAAAAATTATTGTATCGATGATGGATTAAACACATGTCACACCATTGAACTGGAGAAGTATATATACCATTGAATCAAAAGTTCATATTAAACAAACCATTATACTCTTAACATGACAAAACAATACTCAGTAAAGATGTAGATTATGAGAATTAGGATGGATTTTTGTTGCAGTTTATTCAGAAATGTGAAGAAGAACATAAACAAGAAAGTGGAGGGGAAGATAAGTGTTGGCGCCAAGTAAAATAATGTGGAGGAAAAAATTGAGCCTAATCACAAGTAATAAGGATGAGAGATAGTTTAGTTGACGACTCTTTTCATTATCAATAACTCATATGTAGTTAAATGCTAATTAGGATGATGCGTATCATATTTTAAAGAGTGGGATATCATGTATGTATCCGTGATGCTGCCTAGTACTAGGTAAACACTTACACTCTAGCTAAGTTTCTAGTACTTGGGACATGAAAGGTATGATAGAAGATCCGGACCCAAACTCATTGAAACTCCACCAAAATAGAACGAATTGCGTATAATTAACCCCCCTTAAATTTGACCAAATTAAATATTCGTTCCCACATTGACAACAATAATATCCAAGTTCAAAAATCCTATTTTTGAGTTGACCAAACCAAAAATAAAGGTAAATTAAATTAAATAGACTCAACTGCAATTTAAAATTTTCATTTTATTACATACTTGACTCGAACATCTTATAACTAACAAAAATAACCACCCATCTTATTTCTCACCACCTCTATTGCCGGAAAACCACGCACCATCGCCGAAAAATAACTTCCATGGCGGAATTTGCTCAACTTCAGACATGGAAGCTCCGATCTGGAGGAGCTTCCCGCTCCATATTTGGAGCAGGAAGCACATTGTAGTGCTTCCGTCATGGAAGCTCCTTCAGTGGTGGGTGGTGTTGTTTGCAATGGCGGTGTAGTGGTGGTGGTGGTGTCGACAATGGTGGTGTTGGTGGTGGTGCGGAAGAAGATGAGTGGGGGAGAAGGAGGGTTAAAATGTCAATAAGTAAAATACTTGGGGATCTTTTTATATTTGAACTAAAACTAATATAATTATAAAGCAAAGATAAAATAGAAGAAAAAGTTACTACTGGGGTTGGATGTAATTGTTTGAATTATCCTTTGTAAAAAATAGGTCTATTTGTAATTGTAACGACCCTGCCAATAATGGGTAGAGACCCGACCGTTGAGTCGGCAAGGTTACGCATAACTGTCCCACCACTCGGTATGATATTGCCCGCTTTAGACTGGAGCCCGTACGAATTTATTTTTTGGAACCCCAAAATGCCTCATACCATTGAAGAGTGGTGGTCTACATATGTACCCTTCATCCCTTTCACTCACAAGCGATGTGGAATGTTGGGTATTACAATCTACCCCTTAAACTCTCGACGTCCTCGTCGAACTTCCTTGCGGGTTGTCCCGGGACCAACCATTCGTGCATGATTCTACAGATGACCCATACGGGTTCAAGAGGTGGATCCCACTATAGTACTTTATCCTGCTTGACATTTAGTTCCCGCAATTCCGGACAGTCCCACTCTGATACCATTTGTAACGACCCGACAACTATTGGACCGAGATCCGGCCCTTTGGACCGGCAAGGTTACGCATGACTGTCCCACCCTCTGTATGATATTGTCTGCTTTGGGCCGGAGCCCGCACGGATTTATTTTTTGTTCCTCCAAAAGCACTACAAGAAAACAGCGTTTTAATAATGGCATTTCTAACGGAATTTCTAACGGAAATAGAGGTTTCTAACGGAAAAAAAATTCGTGACAAACCGGTCGTCAGAAACAATTTCTAACGGAATGGAAGATTCCGTTAGAAATTCCGGTTCCGGTTCAACCAGAACCGGCCAGAATTTCTGACGGAATTGCTTCATTCCGTTATAAAATTTTGTAACGGAATGTAGCAATTCTGTTAGAAATTTTCTGACGGAATTGCTGCATTCCGTTACAAAATTTTGTAAATGAAGCAATTCCGTTACAAAATTTTGTAACGGAATTGCTTCATTCCGTTAGAAATTTTGTAACGGAATGTACAATATTTCTAACAGAATGAAGCAATTCCGTTACAAATTTTCTAACGGAATTGTGTCATTCCGTTAGAAACTCTGGCCGGTTTTGGTTTAAACCGGCCAGATTTTCTGACGGATTTAAGCAATTCCGTTTGAAATTTTGTAACAGAATTGCTTCATTTGCAAATATATTTTTAAAAATTGTGTATTTAAAAAAAAAATCAATTTGCAAATATATTTTTTTATTACAAATATAATTTATATATATAGAAATTTAAAAACACCCAATTTTAATGGCACGAATATAATTATAATTTATATATATATCGTATAAAATTATCCATACATAAAAAGAAATCTACGAAGTAGAGGGTGGTAGATTATCCGTACATCAAATCAAACCTACGAACTACCTGGTTGTGGGGGCGGAGTGAATGTTGTCATAAATTGCTCGAACTTCTCAATCATCTTCGACTGCGATTGTAGCTGCTTCTCCTGATTCTGTAGTTGCTCTCGCAGCAATCTCGACTCCTCCTCCAACTGGCTGATACGAGACGTCGACATCTGCGAACCGCGACTGCTCATAGGAGTAGAGGG
>JAYMSP010004154.1:0-17169 GCA_036897095.1 Plantago elongata
ATCCACCACTTAATCATTTCAAATGATATTCAATCAGATAAATTAAGTGCAGAAAGTAAACATCAACCAAATCACAAAACGAATGATCAACTCACGGAAAACTAGACCTAGAATAAACTCAACAAAGAACCTATTCTAGTCACTATCACGTCGAATGATTCACAAACACCTATTTGATGAACATTCACAATATGATAGCAAGTACAACTCTAGTAAAGCAAAGACACACAAGTATGATATGAATAACTAAAGTCTCAGTGTATGTGTGTGTCTTGCAAAACAGCCTTCTTCTTGTATAAATAGAGTCTTCGACTTCTTCTCATTCGATCAGGGAAAGAACAACTGCTGAAGGAAGGTTTTCTTCTTTGCTTTGTTGGGCCGGCAGCTAGAAGGAAATTGTCTCAACATTGAAGATCTTTTTCCATATATTTCCTTCTAGTCTTTTTCTTGAAGATTCTTTATATATTGTGGTTGATCTCTTGCTTCTTCTTAAAGGAAGTCTTCGACCACAATTAATCCAATTACCAAGGTTGTTTCCTGTAAAATAAACACTCAAACAAACACTACCATTGAACTAATTAACAAAGAAAAGATTAATATATAAAGTGCATTATGCAATGACACTTTCAATCTCCCCCTTATCTTAGTCTTTCTTCACAAAACATTAGAAAGAACACAAGGCAAGCCATTAGAGTAAAATAAGCATGCATAGCAAATAGAACTACCTCCCCCTTAATAGTCAATCTTCCCCTTAAATAGATAACAAAAAGAAGCGCAGAGAGTACTGAGTTACTAGCTATTACAGACCAAATATAAAAAATTAAAGTTCATAGAAATTTAAAAAATGTCTTTAAGTCTAATCTCCCCCTTTTTGTGGGGAAAGAGAAGACACAAGAAAGGCCCCAAACTTCAAATTGTTGGTGATTTGCTCGTGAAGTCTGACATCCAGGGCATCCAACTCCTTGATCTGCATCAAAGCCATCTTATCTCCTTCAGTGAGTGTACCTGCAGAAAGAGATTCAACACTGAGAATGAGTGTTGGGTCAATAGTGTTGTCAACATTGACTTCAACATTGCCAGTTTCAACAAAAATATTGGAGGAACCAGCTTCATCATTAGCAACAACAGTATCAACATGCTCATTGCCTTCATCCATAGCTTCTGATTCCTCATCCACAGAAGGAGCATCCCAAGGGAGATCACATACCCTTTCAATAGTGGCCAATAATTGCCAATTCACACCAACTTTTTGGAACTTGGTTTCATAAAGTTCCCTTTCAAACACTTCCTTTCCTTGAAGTTTGAGAACAACAAAGATGGTTGCAGGCAGAATCAGGTGACCATCATCTCCTATATTCTTGTAATTATCCAAGTAACCTAGGATCCATCACCCAAGTTCACATTCAACCCCATCTTGATCCTATACAAGAGAGTTTCAGCTTCTTGACTCAACTGGTTGTTGTTGGCAGTGGGCAACCAATTGTATATGCAGAGCCTAGCCAGAACAGACACCAAAGAGGAACTATGTTTCAAGGGAAGTGTACCCTTTTCCCAAGTTTGAACCTTGTTCAGTGTGAGTTCCTTAGCAACATCATCCAAAGTAACATCCAAAGGAGTTCAACTTCCCTCCTCTTTCTATACAACACTTAGTTGATATCCTCATCCCTAATAGTGTAAACCTCTCCTCTCATGTATACAGTGTGGTACATTTTTCTACTAGGATCTCCAAAAGTATCAGGAAGATTGGCATAGAACTCCTTAACAACATCAATGTAAGGAGCATAAGAAGTAACAACATTGTACAACTTCCTATCGTGCAGAAATTCAATCAAATTGTACTTTTGAAACTCCTTTTCATCAATCATTCTCTCAACATCTATTGCCCTATTGGCCAATTCTTCATACTTATCAGGGTTCTCTTGAGAATAAAAGCAGAATTCAAGAGGAGCAACATCATTCCAATCAGGGCCTATACCAGTTTCAACAGGAATTTTAGGTTCGGGAATTACCTCTTCCATTGCAGAGTCTTCAGTTTCCATTTGACTCATCTTCCCACTCAGCCATGTCCTCAACAAACATAGTCTTCGAAATCCCCTGTATCTTCAGATCCAATCTCTTCACTGTGGTGAGAAGGGGGATTTTCAGTAGCTTGATTCACCGTCGATGTTGACCCAGCAGTGTGGTCAACATCCATACTATCAGAAAGGGTTTTCTCAGAATCCTCCAAGTTATCCACAGCCTTCTCAACATTCACACCAACACTGCCGTCAACTATATCATCAACATTGTTCTCAACATGCACATCATCATCAGAAGTGGTTTCAACATCATCACCTTGATTTTCCCCAACATTATCGAATTCTCGATTGACCTCAAGGTTTTCCTCAGAAGGTGGATTTTCAGTCGTCGAAGGCGGAGAGTTTGACGGGAGCATCCTTCACAGTCTTACTAGGCACCGTTTCTTCTTCCAATTTTTCTCCACACCCTAGTTTCAACAACAAATTCAAAATTTTCGTTGGGAGAAGGAATATCAGGGAATATTTTGATCACATGAGTGGGAGTTTTGGTAGGGCTAGACATGGTTGAGTTTGATGTTGGGTTCGATGATGAGCAAAAAGAGCGGGAGGGAGCAGTGTGAGTTTTTGAGCTTTTGTTGGTGAGAGTGAAAGTGAAAAACTCAATTAGTGAAAGAACTTTGTAGGAGGTGAAAGGATGGTTGAGTGGGTAAGTTGGGAGATAATGGGCCAGTATTTTTTGGAGATGATGGGGAGTAATGGGCCAACTGAAAGGCAGGTCCAATTTGGTAGTTTCTGGTCAATTTTTGGTTGGGTTTTCTCTCATGAAAACCTGAAAATATGTATCGAAGCACAGAATAAAAAATCACTGTTAATCAAGAATTAAAGTTGATAGTGACACAATATTGTTGAGTCAAAGTGAAAAGATAGAAAGGACAGACCCTAGGAAGGTTGACTTTTCTCTCAAATGACCAAACAGTGACTCAATACAAAAGAGCAGAGAACTACTAACCTAACCATCCCAACTAATGACCTGTGACTCCCCCTCAAACCCAAACCAAAAAGCACAGATGAGCAACTATGTAAAAGACAGATAATATGCAACAAGTACTTCAAAAACTACCAATGATGACCAGAATGTTGGCTCAATAGTGAAGACAACATTGGTAAATCAAACCTCTCTTACTGTAAGTCAGCCAGTCACTAAGCTCCAAGAAACGCTGGTCCGATCAACACCACTGATGCTGGAGGCAAGATAGAGCGAGATAGAATGCAACATGAAACACATCTAACATTGCCCAAAAAATAAATAATAAAAAGAAACAACAACATGTGGTATTTTTTTTTATTTTATTGCACAATGAGTAGGACACACATTGAATACAGACAACCGGAGCCCCATACATCCAACAGTATCACAAACTCTATTAGTAAAATAAGTGTGCACATAGGACTGATGCAAGCAGTCAGAACTCCATACACCCCAGTATCCCAATGCATGCACATTATCTGTCCCAACTTTATAGAAACCACCTCAAGAAGCAATCACACTGAGTGCGGGCAGCTGAAACCCCAGGCACCCCAATATAAAAGTAGACTATATGTTGGTTCAGATAACGGCAAAGGAAAAGACGAGAGGGGGGGGGGGGGGAATAGTTTTTTCAAACTTTCATCAATAAACAATCTTTCTTAGAAATCTGGGGGTTTCTGATACTTAGATTCAGAGAGCGGAAGACTTTAAGCGATAGATAAACGTAAATGTGATTTGTAATAATAATGTGTGTGCGTGTTATGCTAGAATGTAAGTACAATAAAATAAATAACACACAAATTATAGTGGTATCTGGAGGTGCGTAATCCTCCAACTAATCCACTTCGGTCTTTCTGAGACCTGGAATTCACTAGAACAAACAATTGATTCTCCTTACAATAAGTCTTATTCTAAGATCCCTACAAATAAATGGTTCTCAACCAAATGTCCCCCCTGAATTTTTCCCTAGCTCATCGAGCCAAGTACTTCATGTACTCAAGTATTATATGATGATTGTCAGGTAAGATTCTCTTATAACTTTTCAGATATGTTTCAGAGAGCTTGAAGAGATTACACTGCTTAATATACTTGTTCAATATATGGTAGGTTTCTCCTTTCTGACCCAAGTGTTGGTATCCGTTATAGAGAATGAGCTTCAGAAAGGGAATCTGAAAGTTCAACTCTTTCACGAATAACAAACTCTTGTTATAGGTTTAGGACACTTAGAACTACTAGTGATTCTTCGAGCTTGTTAGTCGCAATAGTAAGCTTGGAGAATGGTAGTATGAATGTTTGAGAGAATACTTCCTTGATATGTAAATATGAGTGTAGTTCGTGTGTATATTTCTCAGCTTCTAAGTGGTGATATTTATAGATGAATTTGAGAGTCGTTTGAATACAATATGTTGATATCTCAAAATGAGTACTCAGAAGTCCCTTTCTCATTTTTCAGAGAGGACTATGCATTGATCGACTTTTCAGCGGGTGTGTAATTAATGCAATGTACTATTTCTTGTCATGTAGTCTCAACTGACACATGAACCTTTCTAAAAACTAGCATGCTCCTTGACTCGATGATGTCATATATTCAGAGGCATGTTATGTGCAATATTTGCACTATAAAATATAATTTCTGAACATAGTCTATCTGAGGAGACTAACCCTTATGTCTTCATCAAACTTGTGCAATCTTCAGTCTTCAAATCTTCGATTAAAATCCATTGCTAGTATCCTTCTTCATGGCCTTCTCAAAATATAAAATTATATTTAGAGATCTAATAATCATATTACAAGTTTAACTAGACTAACATAATAAGTGATTTCCTCTTTTACAATGTGCAAGTGAAACAAGAGTACTAGTTACATTTCTGTACTAAGGATAAGCCATATGGTGATTTATCAAAAATACTAACATATATTCCTAACATCTGCCAACTGGTCTTCTGACCTTACATGAAAAACTTCAATTTTGTTCTCTGTAATCTTTTCTCTCACAAAATTGCAAGCTACATCAATATGTTCGGTTCTTTCATGCAACACGAGATTTTTCACTAAATGAATGCTTGATTGATTTTCACATAAGAGGAGAACTGGTTTATTAAGTTTGATTCCAAAATTATAATTATTGAGTAGAGATATTAGCCAAGTAATTTCACAAGTGGTTTCAGCCAAAGATCTATATTTTGCCTCCACATTAGATTTGCTAACAACTGATTGTTTCTTACTTTTCCAACTAATCAGACTGTTTCCTAGAAAATTCAATATCGAGATATAGATTTTCTAGTATCAAGAGATGATGCATAATCTGAGTCACAAAAGGCCTTCAATTCCTAATGACAAACTAAGTTGGTTGTTTTGTTCTATGAGAATAATGATAGGCTTACATCCTGAATGACCTGTTTTTTCTATGATCTCAAAGACAAATTTTCTTTGACATATGTGGATGCATTAGGAAGATCTTGCTATTTCAAGTCCTATAAAATATTTTAATTCTCCTAGGCTTCTAATCTTGAATTGTGTTTTAAGAAAGATTTTCACAATCTTAAGATCAACTTCATAGGTATTGCCCACCAAGATATCATCCACATACACTAAGAGTACAATACATCAACCGTCTGCAGATTTTGTAAACAATGAATACTCTTATTTTGATTGAGTAAAAAAATCCATGTTTTAATAATGTTGCAGTGAAGGTGGCATTCCATTGTATGGATGTCTGCTTCAAACCATATAAGGATTACTGTACTCTTTATATTTTTGTTTAATAAACTAGTTAAGCTAGTGTATTTCGGTATTTTAGTTTTCTGTACATTAGAAATTCATTGACTAACTCTCAAATTTCTATCAAATTGTCTTCTTATTTGTGGCAGGCCATATCCGGCTACCGGCTTGCTGCTTTATTGGTGGCTTAGCTAAACTGGTTTTGTCGTACTGCACACTAGCTTGGCTGCTTGGAGTTGGAAAGGGAAGTTCATCTACCTTGTTCTTTCTTGAAATTTTACTAGCTTATCTTTTGTTATGGCCCCTAAAAGAAAATATGAACCTGGGTATGAGAAACGTAAAAGGAAAAAAAAGAACAAATGAATTAATTCAATCTCAAAAAGGAGCTCTAAATTTGTTATGAAGAGTTCTCATACTTCTAGCGTTGATCAAACTATTGAAACTGAAGATGATGTGAATTTGCATGAGTATGATGATGATCTTGATTGTAATGCGTCCTTTGATGAATAAAATGTGAATGTTAATGTGCCTATTGAAAATTCTGATGATGTGCCGGTAGATAATGTGCCTATTGAAAATTCTAATGATGTGCCGGTAGATAATGCGCCCTTTGAAAATTTTGATGATGTGCCGGTAGATAATGTGCCTATTCAAAATTCTGATGATGTGCCGGTAGAAAATGTACCTAGTAAGAGTGCTTTGATCGAAATATAAACTGTAATATATATGATCCTAGAAATTGGGATGGCCTCGATGAAGCAATGATTTGTGTTTTAGCAGTTAAAGGCCCAAAAAGAGATTTAATAATTGAGAAAGGCCCTAATGATCTACATAATAGACACTTCTTTTCGATCCATTACACTAGAATTTTATCCAATAGAGAAAAATGCAATAGAGATTGGCTTGTCTACTCGAAAGAGCTAAATAAAGTATTTTGTTTTTGGTGCAAAGTATTTCGAAAAGGTCATGGAATAGGTGAATTAGCGAGGACGGGTTATAATGATTGGTCTCATCTTAGCCTTAGACTTAAAGAGCAAGAAGTATGTTTGGAGCATGTTAGAAATATGTCATCTTGGTACCAATTACATTTACGATTAAATGAAAATAAAACTATCGACAAGGAAGCACAAAAGCAATTTGAGAAAGAGGTAGAACATTGGAGAAATGTTTTATCAAGAGTTATTTCAGTCATAAAATTTCTTGCGAATCTTAACTTAGCTTTCCGTGGTAGTAACGAGAGAATTTATGAGAATAGTAATGGAAATTTTTTAGGTTTGGTTGAAATGTTAGCGGAATTTGATCAGGTTATTCAAGAGCATGTTAGACGTATACAAAATAAAGATGTTCGATGTTATTATCTTGGTCACAACATTCAAAATGAGCTGATACTTTTGATTGCCAGTACAATTAAATCTGAAATTGTAAAAAAAAAAAAGGAACCAAAGTATTTTTCTGTGATCCTTGATTGCACTCCGGATTCTAGTCACTAAGAGCAAATGTTGATTATTTTAAGGTACGTGTCATTCTCTTCAAATTGTGTATGCATCGAGGAATATTTCTTAGGATTTTTAACTGTGGATGATACAAGTGGACAAGGCCAATTTGATGATTTACTACCACTTGAGTTGAAGTCTCTTAATTTAGATATTGATAATGTAAGAGGACAAGGTTATGATAATGGTTCTAATATGAAAGGAAAACATTGTGGAGTGCAAAAGAAACTTTTAGATATAAATTGTAGAGCATTTTTATACTCCTTGTGGTTGTCATAGTCTAAATTTGATATTGTGGGACAATGGCCAATTCTCTTGTCAAGGCAAATTTTTTTTTTGGAGTTGTACAACGCATATATACTATATTTTCGAGATCAACAAAGAGGTGACAAATTTTAAAGGATACTGTAACATGGTTGACACCAAAACCATTGTCATGCACTCGTTGGAAAAGTCGTATTGATAGCGTGAAAGCTATAAGATTTCAAATAAAAGATATAAAAAAAATGCTTTAGTTAAAGTTTCCGAAACTGATCTTGATTCAATGATAAGAAGTGAAGCTAAGTCTTTGGCAATTCACAAACTTGGTAATTTGAATGTTTCTTGGCACTAGTTATTTGGTTTGATGTTTTATCTCGTGTGAATGTGGTTAGCAAACATTTTAAAACTAAAGATATGCGTATTGATGTTGCTATAAGAGACATAAATACACTTATTGCCTTCCTTTTGGATTATAGAGAACATGGTTTTGAAAAAGCATTGCAAAGTGCAAAGGAAATGGGTGTAGAAATGAATGTGGATCCTGATTTTTCCCAAAAACGTGAAATAACAAACAAGAAGCAATTTAGAGTAGATTATTTCTTATATATTATTGACCAAGCAATTTATTCCTTTAAAATAAGATTTGAGCAATATCAAGAATATAAAAGTCTATTTGGTTTCATGTTTACATCTGATCAATTACATTCTTTACATGAACCAAATATGCGAGCTTGTTGTAGTAAACTTGAAAAAGCACTCAAGGACAAATACAAATCTAATGGAAAATCTGATATTGATGGAAACTCTTTGTTTGTTGAATTGCAACTTGCTAGAGAGTTCATGCTTGATAACAAGATGAGGGCTATTGAAATTTTGAGCTACTTAAAAGATGTTCGTGTTATTCTAATGCAGTAATTGCATATACAATTTTGCTAACAATTCCTGTTACGGTTGCATCAGCCGAAAGAAGTGTTTCCAAGCTGAAATTGATGAAATCCTATTTGCGGACTACAATGTCACAAGAACGACTTAACGGACTAGCAATGACGGCAATAGAGAATGATATGGTGGAGAAAGTGAGTTATGACGAGTTAATTGATGATTTTGCTTCAAAGAATACTCGAAGAGTTGCAATTTTCAAGTAGTTTCTTAGTCTATAGTAATATTTATTAAAAACAGTACTTGTAACGGTTGATTTTGGATGTTTTGCACGTTTATAATTTTTTTAAATTAATATCGCGTATAGTGTTGGGCCTCATTTAATTTTTTTTGCACATGACCCCTCATTTCTCGAAGACGGCCCTGTCTTCATCAAGATCTACATGTAAAAAAGCATTTTGAACATTTAATTGTTCTTGATGCTAGTTAAACATAAAAGCAAGAGCCAATAACATTCGTACAAACGTTAACTTAGCAACAAGATTAAAAGTCTCAAGATAGTATAAACCATATATTTGAGTATAGCCTTTAGCAACCAATCGAGCTTTGTACTTATCAATGGAACCATCTGCTTTTAATTTGGTTTTAAATATATATATGCAGCCTATAGGCTTAACATGAGTAGGTAAATGTACAACTATCCAAGTTTTGTTGTCCTCAAGTGCATGTTCTTCATATTGGATTGCTTGTATCTATTCAGGATGTTGTATAGCATCTTGGTATGAGCCTGGTTCTGTGATAGCCAAGGAATTCTTAGAGTAGACTTGAAGTGTGGGAGGTACACTCTGAAGATAAATCTCATCGGCTAAAGGATATCTGGATCCCGTTTTATGGTAAAGTGTATATTGGAAACCCTTAATTTTGGAAGGAGATTTCAAAACTCTAGCTAATCTCCGTATAGTGGGACAAGAAGGTGCATCAACTATATGATAGGTAATAGCCGGTATGGAGAGGTCAATGTTGTCAATAATAACATTATTGGGGCAACAATGTTCAGAACCATGAGTGGGACTGTTATGATAAATATCAGGTGAGTCAGAAGTAGTGACAACAAGAGAAGAGTAATTTCTCGCAAACTGTGGTGCAGATGTTGGTGTAAGAATGTCAGCAACAATGTATGTAACAATGGGAACAACATTATAAGTTTGTTGTGCAACCTGTGGTATTATATATACCAAGAGAATGAAAACAGGAACATGGGTTTGCAGTCATGTATAAGTAGTGTCCAACATGTGTGGAACATGCAAGAACTTTGTACTTTTTCATGATTAGACATAGTATATTCACCAACAGTTGTTGAATCAAGTAGTAAGGGACTTGAGTTCACTTAATCAAGGTCTTGGGTTCGAGCTTCGTGGATGTAAAAACAGCGTTGGGAGAGCCGCTCCATAAAAAAAAGGGCCCGATAGTGCTCGGCTGGATTAGTCGCATAAGCGGATACTAGTGAGAGATCAAAAAATAGACATAGTATATTCGAAAAATGGAAATACATGTTCCATGAAGTGTACATCTCTAGAAATCATCGCCTTAAGTGTATTTAGGTTATATACTTTGTAGCCCTTGACGTGATCATGGTATCCAATGAAAATGCAGGCTTCAACTCTTGCATCAAACTTTATTCTGCCTTGATTTATGGTGGATACATGACAAAGGAAGCTAAAGACTTTGATATTGGAGTATTTGGACTTTATCTGCCTTGATTTATGGTGGATACATGACAAAGGAAGCCAAAGACTTTGATATTTGAGTATTTGGACTTTATCTGATAATCTATGTCAATGTTGATGGGTTTATGTTGTAGCGACTGTGGGTTCAACTGTTAGTGCAACATTGAAAACTGATAGGGTTGTTTTCAGCTTTTATATTGTCCAAACCCTTCATGAGTTTCTGCATTTGACCTTTAATAACATCATATTTATATTATGATCATCATGTATGAACATGTTAGCCGTGTGGGTTGGATTTCTCCCAGAGTAGGACTTAAACTGATTTATGTTTTGCACATAACTTGGATTTCTTCCTCTAGCTTGAGTTTGACTCCTTCCAAAATTATCATTGGAGAAGTAATTTGCTGGATATCCCAACCTTTTGTAGCAATTTTCATAGGTATGATTTCTCTTCTTAATGGTAGTAGTAACTGGTCTAGAGGTTCCAATTATCACCATGGTAAAGCTGATACGAACTATTTGGATCATCATGGATTGAAGCTATAAGACCTACATTGTTTGAAGTCTTATCAACAGGAGTAAGATCACCTTGATCTTATGCAACAATGTTTCAACACAAATGTTGTGTGGGTAAAATAAGTGTGAATGAAAAAACACAAGAAAAACGAAAAGTACTTGCACATCAAATCTGAGAAATTGGTGAAACAAGTCGAAAAAAGAAGCTAGGACGAAACCTAGAGCTCTGATATCATATCAGAAAAGTAGGCACACTATCCCAAGTCATGACAAATTTCACCATCAATAATTTTGTTTGGGTATTAAAAAAGTCCAGTTGTTGTTTAAAAAGAATATAATAATTCCTGGCAGTTACATATATAATTAATAATATGATTTTTTTTAAAATTCTAATTTTTGTGATTATGAAGAAAGATAATAATACTCCAAAACAATTGCATGATCATATCATTTACAATATTGTAATGTGTCATTTTATTGTATAGGGGAATCGGGTAATGTACTACTTCTACTTAGCTATGTTCAAATTAACTTTAAATAGTCGCCCAAAAATATTGTAACGCTCCAAAATTTCAAGTCAGATCCATAAAGCTAAAAGGGAGAGTACGCTACTCATATCAACAAGGTGCACCTTTTTTTTCCGGAATCCACCTACGAGAACTTCAGAGTTAAGCGTGCTTGCTCCGAAATAATTCTAGGATGGGTGACCAACTGGGTAGTCTCCTGATTTGCGCATAAGTGAGGTCAAAGTGCGCAGGAAAAGACTTGTGTTTGTGCAATGGGGCCAACATATCACCCGGAGAGCTGCCCATGAGTAACCGCACCAGCTCAAAGGGTCGGGGCTCGGACCACTAGTGATCCGGATCGTTACAAATGGTATTAGAGCCGTGCCAACTCAAAGCTAACAAGGGGCAGACGGTTGGTTGGACCATGGTGTGGCGGGGACGTCGCATAATTCAAGTGCGGGTGAATGTAACGCCCCAACAATTTCAAGTCAGATCCATAGAGCTTCAAGGGATTGAGAATGCTACTCATATCAACAAGGCTGCACCTTTCGTTTCCGGAATCCACCTACGAGAACTTCAGAGTTAAGCGTGCTTTCTCTAGAGCAATCTTAGGATGAGTGACCAACTGGGAAGTCTCTCGGATCGTGCACGAGTTAGCCAATGTGCGCGGTAAAAGAATTGTGTTGGTACAGTGGGGCCAGCATATCACCCAGGGAGTTTTTCATGAGTAACTACGTCTGTACAAAGGGTCGAGGCTCAGAGTGGTCAAGGTCTTACAAATGGTATCAGAGCCGTGCCAGCACAAAGCCCACAAGGGGCGGGCGGTTGGTTGGACCATGGTGCAGCGGGGACATCGCACACTTCAAGTGGGGTGAATGTAATGCCCCCAAAGTTCAACTCAGATCCATTAAGTTTAAGGAGATTGAGAACGCTACTCATATCAACAAGGTGCACCTCGGAAATCCACCTACGAGAACTCTAGAGTTAAACGTGCTTGCTCTAAGCAACCCTAGGATGGGTGACCAAATGGAAAGTCTTTCGGTTCGCACGTCAAAGTGAAGAAGAAAAAAATTGTATTGGTACAGTGGAGGTCAATGTATCACCCGAAAAGTTGTCCATGAGTAACCGCATCAGTCTAAAAAATTGGGACTCGGACCACTAGTTGTTCGAATAGTTACGAATATAGTAAAGTACTACATTATATTTAAAGTTTCCATGTATCCTAAATAGTATTAACCCCGTTCATTGTGATCTGGTTCAAATATTCATTTGCAAGACCTAAAAACATAACAACGGTGTTTAAATCCGAGATTGTTTTGTCGTTGTGGGATATTCAAGAGGATACCTAAATTTGTTTGTTGGCATAAATCATTTTATTAAAGGAAGCAAATTTTAAATATTCATAAGAGACGGTCTCTATTTAGAGATGATCTATATTATCGATAAAATTATTCATGTTAATAATTTAAACGTTTATATTATTAATGAACTAAGTCTTGTTCTAATATAAAAAAACTTCAATATTATGAATATAGGTGTTTTGATCATTAACAAAATTAAAAATATAATTAACAATTTTAGTTTATTTAATTTTAATTTATTTAGAGACCGTCCCTAGACTTCCTAATTATATCATTAAAAAGAAATCATATATCAAATATCGAATAACCTCTTTGTACACTGTACGGAGAGTTAATTTATGAGGTACCGAATCATTGTAATACGGTACAAATTCTGTCAGATGAATGGGTAAGGAGCTATATGCTGATTTGGATAAGAAAAGTTGGTGATAATTGTAATTAGGACATCAACAAATATTGCCGTATAATTGAAGTACCTAGTATAATCGGTGTATCATGGGACTCTCGGTAAAGAAATGTAGGAGGGAAGAACAGTTTTCGCATATCAACGTATTAAAGTATAATAGGTTTCTATATATTTTTAAGAATTTTCTACCGTGGAGGGCTTTCAACACGAGAATAAACATCGTTCAAGTATAATTTAATACTTAAAATTTTTATTTTTATTAAAAATAAAAAAATTAAAATATCCATTAAAAAATATAAATCAATGATAATAAATATAAAATATAAAGATTAATTTTATTATTAAATTTAACAGGTGCCCTTGACCCGACTCATCTAGCCCGACGGCCGGGCCGGAAAATAAAGCCGGTCCAATTGAATTGCCATATGGGCTTCTACCATCCGACTCAAATTTTTGTGAGCTCTCAATATTAAAATTAAAGTAAACAGTTAATGAGGTTTAAACCTATAACCACATGGTTACATAATAATATATTAACCACTTGGAGAATTATCTCACATTGAACATTCATTGCAACAACATAAGAATATTTATGAACAAAGTGAAAGATAATATATGAAATTTCACCTTCAGTGTGTGTGGTTACAGGATATTTTCAATTTAATTTTGAAACAATTAATTATTAATAATAAAATAAATAATTAAAATAAAATTAAAATAAATAAAACAAATAATAATTTCGTGAAATTTAATTAAATAAATATTTTTTTATTTTTTATTTTGAGGGTAAATATGATATTTTATTAATATTTATATTTTTTATATTCAAATATTCAAAAGGCGAAAGGACGTTCACCTTGCTGTCAAAAGGCGATAGGGCAATCGCCTTATCGTCCATGGCGATTTGATATCGACCGTTAGATCAAGAAGCACATGTTTCTATTTTTTTTGGAATTGATTATTGAAAGTTTATTTGTTATTTTAGTTATTAATAAATTTTTTATAATTTCATAAAAATTAAAGTATAATAGAGAATATCTCATTATTTATTTATGTAATATAATTATCACCAATTGATCATACATATATATTCGTTTTCTCTATGGAGACACATTGTCCAATTTCTGCATAAAGAGAAAGTATCTCCCAATTTAAATGGTCCATGTGTTTTTATTCGATATTCAGATGTTAGCTAGTTCCTTTTCTTATTTTAGTTTAACATTTGTGCTGCGGTGTGAGAATGTGGTTGCTCACAATTCAGCACGATGGACAGTTAGATAGATAGCTTGATTGATTCTTGTACGACATTTACTTATCTTGGTTTAATGAATCGTTTCCGCATAGACCTGAAAAGAAAAAGAAAAAATGTGTTTGAGGGTGGGTTCCTGTCGTGGATTTTCCTCACAAATGGAATTATGGGTTCCTTTTAACTTTGCACATTGCCCTTAATTAAATTTCATGTCACATGATTATCGACCCTTAATGTCCATCTTTAACCCCTCATAATTATAACTACCATTCTTACAATAAATATATTCCAATAACCCTCAGATTCCCACTTTACATATCTAGTGTTAATAAAAACACATGTTTAAAGAAACATCTTTCCATAGCTGGCAAGGAGGTTATGATCAAGGCGGTACAGTGTATCCCCTAACTATGTGATGGGATGTTTTAAACTACCACAATATATTTTGTATGAACTCAAATCCATTATTTCTAAATTCTAGTGGGAAGATGGTCAGAAAGATAAAATTCATTTGATTAAGTGGAATACCTTGTGTGAGAGTAAAAGGGATGTGGGTATGGGGTTTCGAGACCTTAATGCTTTGTTGGGTAAGCAGGTGTGGCAAATTATTCAACAACCCAATTCTCCGTTGTCTCGTATCTTGAAGGCTAAATATTTTCCTATGTGTGATGTGCTTGATGCGAAACCCAATCATAATGCCTCTTACTCATGGAAAGGTATCTTTGGGACTATAGAGATGGTTAAGGCTGGTCTTATTTGGCACACTGGGAATGGTGAGTCGGTGAGTGTGTGGGAGGATAACTGGATCCTGAGTACCTTTAATAAGAGGTTGTTAACCCCTGATCTGTATCAACTTGGGCAAACAACTGTAGCAAACTTCCTAAAATCTGATGGTGGGGGTTGGTATAGAAACTTACTGGAGTGTGTTTTTTGGGAGTGCGATATCGAGGCTATTTTAGAGATTCCAATTAGACGTGCTCACCCTTCTGATGTTCGTCGATGGGCTTTGAGTTCATCTAGCTAGTATAAACTATTAAGACGGCATGCCATACTATCCGCGAATTTAAGAAGCGGGCTGCTCCTTTAACCTCTGTTTCTTCTTCGATTTTCAAAAACTGGAATTTTGGTTGGAAACTTGATATCCCGGGAAAGATTAGAGTTTTCTTTTGGCGTCTTTTGCGAAATGGTTTACCAGTTTTTCAGAACTTAGAAAAGCGTAATATACACGTTGATGTGTTGTGCCCTTTGTGCTTGCATTCTGACGAATCTGTGATGCATGCCTTTTATCAATGTGAATTTGCAAGGCTTGTTTGGGCCTTGTCGAACTTGCCATCTCATGTTATTAATACTAATTGTGCTGATCAATGGGATTGGATAACACAAAAACAGGGTCTGACTGGAGAACAATTCATGTTGTTTGTCTGCCTCTGCTGGAGCATGTGATTTGCGCGCAATTCTCTCGTACACGACGAGAAAAAGCCGGATCCACAGGCAATAGTGCACTTTGCCCATGACTACTTGGTGTGATATCAAGAGGCTCGTCAACAATTTGCCACTCCACGACCACATGAAGCTACGAAGGATTGGATTCCACCACCAGATTCCTCCATCAAGATCAACGTGGATGCTGCAATATTTGCACAAACCACAGGGCTGGGCGTGGTAGGAAGATGTAGTGATGGTGTTGTCATTGCTTGGAGGCAAAGGCTAGTACCTCATATTCAATGTCCAGCAACTGCGGAAGCTTTGGCAGTGTTAGTAGGTGTCCGATTAGCTGTGGACCTCGGATGGCAACATATAGTGGTCGAGAGTGATTGTCTGGGAGTGATCTCGGCGATTAGTTCATCAGAGCCGTGTCTAATTGCAGAAGGCCACCTAGTGGATGAAATCAAAACATTCTTTTTTTCTCTCTTGTAGTTGCTTTCAACATACTTTCCGTTCGACAGATACTTTAGCACACAACTTAGCTAAGCAGGTGCAAGGTGATTTAGATGGTATTGTGCTGCCCTTTTAGTTTTTTTGGTTGGACTTTGAACCCTTTGGATGTAGTTTCTTCATCATGAATGAAAATCTAGCTATTTACCCTTGAAAAAAAATTCATTAATTACGTTCTAAAGGCACATTCCAAGGCGAACCAACAATAAAATAATTTTTTATAATACCGAGAAGGTCCGGACTTGGGTAGGTCCGAGCCCACCCCATACAGAGGTCAACCTCCATAAAAATGTGAACAAAGACAAGTAGGATTGAGTGTAGAAAAGGATCCGGATGTGACTTCGAACAAAAAGGTCTGACACCTCATCACCAGCATAGTCCCTGCTCTCTTGACACTTGTCTAGACTCCACATGGTTCAGATATGGTATGCTCTAAAACACCAATCCTTCAAGACCAACCAGACCAAGAAATGACTCACATAAAAGTTGTGGGCTCGAACCAAGGTATCTGGACACTGGCTCGGACAAGAGGTTCAGGCATATGCTGAGAACTCTCAAAGCCTTGAAAAGTCCAGAGCATGGATATTGGGCATGACCCACTTGATATAATGGGCCCACTTGTCATTAGTGTCGCAATATGTGCCGAATACATAGCAGGATCTGATGGTGTTAGGCTTTGTTCTCTTCAACAGAAAACTCATTCAATTCAATCCAGTTCCATTCAGTTCAGTTTAGCTATGCTTAGTTATAATTTATACTACACTTCAGTTTTGTTCAGTTCCATTCAATTCAATTTAGCTCTACTTAGTTGAAGAGAACATAGTCTAAGTATATCTTTGGTGAAAGGTATAAATATGACACATATTCCCATAATAAAGTAAGTCACTATTATGCACTTAAACCCAAAGACTATACAAAGGAAGAACCACCAACATCTTATAGAGTCTTAATTCAGTTTGACGTCTTAATTCAGTTTGACAATTTAGCGAATCAAGAAATTCCCTTCAAATTCTAAAATTAAGTGATAATAATCAAACGTAATAAGTGACATATATATATATATATATATA
>JAYMSP010004155.1:0-17168 GCA_036897095.1 Plantago elongata
AGAGCTTCTAACATGAACAAAAACAGCTTGAAAAGGGGTATAAAAAGCCCCAAAATCACCACAAAACCTGATCCCAACAGCTAGTTTTTTGAAATTATTTTGAATCAATTACAGATTAGTCCCTGAATTTCATACTGTCAATTACTGTACCGTCCCTAACGGCTAGTTCCCTACAAATTCGTTTAAATCAATTACATTCAGGTCCAACCGCCAACTCCCAAATTAAGGAAAAGGGGAGAAAGAAAAAGGAAAAAGAAAAAAAAAACATTTTCCACAAAACGAAAAGCAAAAATGAAAAGAGGTGATGGCAATTTCGTAAATAAGGCCAACTTTCCCCTCCACATCAGCTCTCTCTCTCTCCCCTCCCGTTGACTTTTGGACCTATTTGAAATTTTTGAAATCGTTTAGTACAAATTTTTCTCCTCTCTGTAATTGTTTGAGATCTAGGGAAGAAAATGAAAAGGGTCGATATTTAAGGGGTATCATCTGTAAATTTTCCGTTGAAAACATTTAGCCTTGGTTCAAGTCTTCCATAGAGGTTTCCTAAACATACGCCTCACTTATTGAAGAAAACTTCCCTGATGAATGTTTTTCACATTTTCCTTACACGCATCTATTAGGTTGTGAAAATAAACTTCAATTTTGATTGGATAATTGGCTTAGACCAACTTAAATGAGTAATTTGTATGTAAATCTAGTTCTTTTACTCTTTCTTATAAGGTGTGAGGTGTCTCAATCATTTAGTAATTTAAGGAGTTATGTGAGATAAATATAATCGTAAATATATAATATTTTTAAAAGAACGACGGAATACAAATACTTATGTGTAAAAATGAAATGCATATGCATGGAATGCCTCGAGTCTTGTTAATAGGTATAATACCCACCCAAAAATCAAAAGTCCAAGACTACCCAGAAGTCATTGACATCATCTAAACAATTTTAGCTTGGTTTCTTTACATGAACCCAATCAACAACCACAATGTTTATTTAGACTAATAATATTTATTTAGACTAATAATATTTATGATGTTCTAAAGTGTTTTCAATTCCCCTAGAAAATATATTTTGGACTGCATCCGTAAATACTCCGAATTGGTGTTGTGTGTGGTGTGAGCGGAGAAAATTTAAAATAACATTTTTTAGTAATTGGTTGCTGGAGAATAGAGAATAATTGCTAAACAAAGTGCAATAGTGAACGATACTTTAACGAGTGAAATGACACTTTAACATGATAATTAAAGATTTATTTTTATTGTTGTAACGGGATCTTAAATTAAGAATGGGGAGAGTATTCAACTATAGTTATCTGAACTGAAAGAATCTCTACTAAACTAAATTAAATTGAATGAAATTAAAATTTAGTATAAAATATATTAAGTATAGTTGAATTGAATTACTAAAGTAAATGAAACTGATCATAGATTAGCGATCAAATGCATCTCTTATGTTCATTGTATTTTGAAAAACTATCAATAAAATATATACGAATTACAAAGACAAGTTCACACATTATACACAGGTACGGATGTGATTGTGAAGTTGAAGAGTTGAATAAGCATTTTATTTTGAAGTGTAGATAGAAGAATCTTTTTAGTCCATAGATCATCGATGTTGCAATTTCCAGGTCAAATTTGTATGGGCCATATGAAAATGATGAATGTCAAGTCTTTCGTGTTTGTTGACATAATCTTTTCCAATCAGAATACAAATAGATAAGCATTTGATATTTGAGCCATTGACTTCCACACAACATAAAGTATAAACAGCTACAGCGCACTTATAACATAAGTGTGTCCCAAAACGTCAACCATTGACCTTTTTTTCTTTTTTGAGTTCGGCTTTACGAATATGCAAGGGGCTGCTTGCTTACAAGGGTTTTGACGTTGGTATTATAATTTTTATATAGTGAGTTTTATTTTAATTCGAGACGTACCTACTTTATTTCGAAGAACTTTATACATTAAAATTGACACGTAATTTATATAATAAATTAAAGTAATAATAAGAAAGTGTACTTCAAAATTTTTTGAAGTTATAATGTCTAATGTTTATATTGTTTATTAATTGTTATTGGTGGAGTAATTTTTCTTTAGTAATTTATAAGACAGTTAAAATATTAAATATATAAAATTCTACGGAATTGATGGAGTACGTATTTTGTCTATTCTCTGCTATTTCATGTTTCATATTTTTCTCATATGTGGAGATGTTGTAAGTTGTAACACGTAACAAATGCAAGTAAACAAAAAGAGGTAGACAGCGACAATTTATGCTTCTATTTCATCCAACTGCCTATTTCATAGATTTGTGTGCACGCCACTTAGATCAAATGTCAAAGGCTAACCTAGCTAATTGACATTAACTCCAACACTCAGATATAACTAGGGTCCAAATATACTCCACCACTTCCATAGCCTATGTTTTGATTTATACATTCCAGCAAATGTGTTTTACTTATTTTTTTTGATAACTTAGCTTGCAAAATCAGCTATCCCATTAATTATTTACTCAATTACACATGCACATAATAATCAAATTACATTTTTTTAAACTTATAGACGTTACTTATAAACCAACATCTTTGCTAATCCAGAAGGGGGCATGACTCAAATGAGGGGCCAAGTTACAAATGGCCAACGCATTTTGGGTATCATGTAATTTTTCATACTTACACGGGGTCTGGTACAATTAGGCCAACTCTGCTACACTGGGGGCTGGTACAATCAGGCCAACTCTGGTACACGGGGGCTGGTACTATCAGCTGCACTGTTTAGAGTTAGAGCTTGAATTGGTATCCGTTTGCTATTACTTTAATTCTGTTGAGCACCAGTTCTTTCCCTTCCTCATCTACTTTTTGCACTTGAACTCATGAGATGAATCTATGACGTTAATCAAATTCAATTCATGTATCATTAGCAGTTGCGTATGCACCAACTAGTTCATACCTGCTTACTCAAATACATTGCATATGAACTTGAGTTATTTAACTGGCTCTGAGTCAACCTATTCGGGCAAGCTCAGCCTTCGAATGATTTCCTAAGTAGAAAGTCTCTCCCCAACTAATTAGTTCCCAACAACAAAACAACCTTAAAGATACGATCAGTGTGGTCTCTGAGCCTTCTACTCTAAAGCATAGAAGAAGATCTGAAGGATCCGTTCCTTCTATTGGAGTACATTTATGCAGTATGATTCTACTCTAAAGCATAGAAGAAGAAGATCTGAAGGATCCGTTCCTTCTATTGGAGTACATTTATGCAGTATGATTCCTGCGCATTTGGTTCTTTGGAAAATTCTGGGTCTGATGATGAAGATTATGGGACTTTTCGGGATTTTTGTGTATCTCCTAACTCCTCCATATTTGATTCATATGACTGAGTCTATGTAGATTGTTCGTATTGGTCGTTTGTTGGTTCCATGTTTCTTAGTAGTTTTTGTTGTTTGTGGAGTTGTGGATGTTGTTGTGGTTTCGTTTTCTAGTACCTTGTATCACTCTCGGCTCTTTAAAAAAAAAAAAAAAACCTTAAAGATATGGTCAGTATATCTGCCCAGGTGCAAGCCTAAATTCATGCTCCACCCGAAGCATCAATTCTTGTTAAGTCAGTAATGAATGAACTAATGAAGGAGAATAACCTACCCTCAAAGACTTCTCTTCTCATTGCGTTTCTTTCAGATTATGATCCCTAACTAAAATTCCAGCAAAGTTGAACCAAAACAATGTTTGTGCAAGTTACGTATATACTTACATAATTGCTATTGAAAATGAACTATTATCAAACTTCCCATATAACCATAAGAAAATATGCATAGTGGAGTCAACATCTATGTCCTGGTGAGCATGATTACAATATATCATGTATGCACCCAGAAAAATTAAGTGCGTATATAAGAAAATTACATACCAGAATAGAATATAGCGGCTTCTTAAGATAAGGGAAAAAATATCATCAGTGTCCGTGAGTTTGTGACATACATACAGGCAGGATACATGATAAGGTCACATTTCTTTGATCAAAATAAGATAGTTACTGTTTCTTTGGGTACTCCCTGGCTCCAAAAATGGTAGATCCGATTCTGACATTTGTGCTGCCCATCTCAATCTGCAACCATAACAATAATCCACTGTTTATAAGCCACACAAGAGCGGTGTTTGCAATAACCTATCCATACATTTTACTTGACTTTCAAAATAAATACTGTTGCAGCTTTCCTCTTTAAGCACTTTATGTTAATATTGCACGTATTCTCATATGATTTCTCTAAGCTTCACAAATTTTAAAATGCTGGAGCTGTTATAGACAGTCACCTCCTTAGTAGCCCAGAGGTTGCAATCTGAAGTCTTGAATCTTGATATTAGCTCAGGCACATATTGTGAAGGGGAGAAGGTTTTGTTATACTAATTCCCTCCAAGATTTTAAAAGAATACATCTTAAACTTTTACAAAATAGTACACTCATTAACTCAGAGAATTAAAACGTTTTGATCTAAGTACGGCCACCAAGACAAAGCATGAAGTCTAGGTGCTACCTAGAAACTTATGCATATGCAGTAAACTTACAGCAAGCTCAAAATCACCAGACATGCCCATTGACAGCTCACATTTTTCTTCGGCTATCGCAAGTTCTTTGCAAACCTCACTCCTGCACTTTGCTAATGTCTGGAACCAAAAACTAAAAATATCAGCAAATTGCAGGGATAGACAAATTGTAAAAGTATAATGCATCAACATTAATGACTTTCAGTAATACAACCTTGAAATTCATAGGGGTAGATGTATAATCTGGCATTCCTATAGTCATCAGACCACAAAATTCAAGGTTTGGGCAGTTCGAAGCTATATGTTTTGCAAGCTCCACACAGCCCTCAGGTTCAACGCCAGATTTAGCTGCACAACGCAATTGGTGAATCTGAATTGAAGCATTAACAATTCTTGACATCTGAGTATAAAATGTTTTCTTTTAACATATAAAAGCAAACAAGATTGATAGTTATTCCATTTAAGTCATCCAGGATACTTACATTCTTCACCACTCGTATTGACTTGGACCAATACTTTCAGAGGTTTCCTTCCGATATTTCCAGCTACGCGGTTAAGATTGTTTGCAATCTGGAGGAGAAAAAAAAAATCGATGGTAGGAAAAGTTGCATTTAACAGTTGAATCTGCCGTACATGTAGGTTCAATACATCAACAACTGAAACCAAACCAATGATATTTTGGCAGGGATAAGGTGCAGTTATCATACTGAAAGCTTCAATGAAGACAATAGCTTTTTTACTCTGTTCTTGTTTTGGTTGGGAGAGGGGCGCATTGGATTAACTCTGAACTTTGTACACACAAAGTCCAGATTGATATTAGAGAAGACTCCGGAGACTGACAGATTAATCAAAATCTATGTAAAATAGGGGATGAATGCCAGCCACACTCTACATCTACAGAGGAGTAAGAATCAGTCATGAATAGAAAGGTGTTATTTATCAAACCACAGTACATAATATATTCACCATAAAGAATTACAAGATAGACAAAACAAGGTAAGTACATAAACTAAACATTGACTACCTTCTCATCATCTACAGTCTCCACCATGAAAAGATTTGGTACGCCAGCTGCAAGATGGAAACAAATAAAATACACTGGTAAAAATTATATCAATTTATATACCATGAATCTGACTGAGCACGTAGTATGATAGACCACAAAAAAATCGCATAAGTGTAAGAACAATAAACCAGGGAAATTAAATTAAGTGCATGTCTTGGCATGTTATACATACCCCCACTGGGAGGGGAAAATATCAATACATCTAAGTTAACATCAGTGTATTAATATGGGAAAAACCTCTAATTACCAAAGCACAATAATACAAGCACACACACCCCAACCCATAAACATGATCTAAGTTCCTAATCAAAATGTAAATCTCATATACCCAATTTCCAGTACTCCTTCAGGTTTGTATATAACACTACAGGAATTAGACACACTATTCCAACATTTGGTCAATCCATCCTATCTCGTATTTACATGCACCATCCTATAACCACTGAACTGGTATAAGAAGAGCACAAAGCCTCTAGATAACTTATCCAGAGAATCATCGATGTTGTTAACATGTATCTTTTTATATAGTATGAAAAAACACTAATGTGACAACCTAGATTAATAACATCCACAGTTTTATCCATAACAAATGTCCACCTCTAGATAAGTAATCTAGCTTTGAGAGACTTAGATTGTGTTCTCTTCAACTGAAATTTAATTAACTAGACTGAAGTATAAATTATAGCTAAGCTTTTCATTTGAAGAGAACACAGCCTTACTATGCCAAGAACAATAAGAAATGCCAAGTGGAAAAGGGAAAGGTATACCATACTTAGAAGGGGCTTCACTTTATTGCTCTGCAAATTCCCAATAAAATGCCACTCTATATCCTCCGGAAGCTACAATAAACACACAAATCAACATACGAAAAGCCGATTCTAGAAGATGCCTAAAACAACCAATCGAACAAAACTAGATAAAATCCCCGACCTGAGGAGCTTTGTCGACGATTTCCTGGACGTAATTCTCCCCGAAGCAGCGGTGACCGGAGTCGTAAACTTGGCGGAGAAGAGGAACCGGCTTGGTCTTGCTAACTGCAACAACCCGGATTTGGTCGGAAATGCGACCGGATCGCTCGGCTGCTTGGCTAACCCGTTGGAGAACCGATCGGAGAGCTGCGGCGGCAACGCCTTCAGCTGCAGATGCTGCCATTGATGATGATGCTGAATTCTGGACAGGGATTGTGTTTTCGCCTTCAGCTTCTTCTCAAGTGTTCATTTCGACTCCATTGCCAATTTTCAGTATTTTCACTTATCACTTTGAACGAGAATGTACGGGGAAAATTTCATATGTCGCTCTTTAAAATTACTAATAAATTAGTTTCATGCACCATAATAATTTTATTTATGATTAAATTATAGATGTAACTCACAGTAAATTTATCATTTTAAAATTACTCTTTTTCGTTTCATATGAGATATAGTGAAATAATAAAGTTAAATAGTTGAAAAAAAAATATATAGTGAAATAAGTATGAAATATTGTAAATAAATTATAATATGTAGTATGTATAACTTAGGGGAGATGGTATTATTTTCTTTTCAAATGGGGGAGACGGTGTTATGATAATAGTGCAGTATAAACTTTATTCAAATCAGGAAGGGGTGATGTATTGCAATAAGTAAATAAGTTTTCGTAGAATTTTTTATGAAAAATTTAAAATATTATATAAAAAGCGTTTACATCATAAGTGTAAAATTATTTTTAAGAATAATAAATAAATAAATAAATAAATAAAATGTATATTTTTATATCAATTAATAAAAAATTTATAGATCTAATAATTATACTGTAATTCTGTAACAATTGTAATTGAAAAGCTTAGAAAAGATTTTAACTTTTTAGAGATTAAATAGTTAATACGAGATCTATTTTTTATATTAAATATGAAAGTTTTATTTGTCAAGAGTTAACGAAAAATTAACAATATAATACTATCGCATGTTATATTTAACGTAAAATTACGGTAGAGATCAAATTTGACCTTTATAAATAAATATGTGAAGGTAAATCGAATTGGAAAATAATAGGTGTTGATTGGCTTTTTATGAAAAAAAATACAGGAGCAAATTGCGAAAAAACGATATTACGTGTAAAATATGCAAAATCAACTAAAATCAGGAAAGAAGCTCAACTATGTTCAAGTGTCCTTTCATGTCTGAGAGACCATGAATACTGAACAATGAGCAAACTCAACCTCCAAACTTTCCGTTCATCCGCCGCCACAAAAGCATTAAACGCCAGCGTCAGCCGCCTCTCCAGGCAAGGCCTCCACCGTGAAGTCCTCCTCAAATTCTCCTCCGCCCTCAACTCCTTCCCCCCCTTCACTCCAGACGCCTTCACATTCCCATCCCTCCTCAAAGCCACCACATCTCTCAGACTCCTCTCTCTCGGCCTATCGCTCCACCAACGAGTTCTCCTTTCTGGGTTGTCCTCAGATCCCTTCATCTCAAGCTCACTAATCAGTTTCTATGCCAAATTCAACAACCCAAAATGTGCACGCAAGGTGTTCGACGCAATGCCTGAACGGGACATCATTCTCTTTACGGCGATTATTGGTTGTTATGCGCGTGCACATGACATGTCAAGTGCGTTTCTTTTGGTTAATTCTATGCAGTATGAAGGGGTTCAGCCTAGCTCAATTACCATTCTGAATATTCTCTCTGGGGTATTAGATGTCAAGCAAGCCTCTGTTTTGCATGCTGGGATCATTAAGGGTGGTCATAGTGATTTGGTTTTGAAGAACTGTTTGTTGAATGTTTATGCGAGGTGTGGAAGTGTGGAAGGGGCTGAGGAGTTGTTTAATTCCGGGGATTGTAGGGATATTGTTTCTTGGAATAGTTTGATGAACGCGTATTCTATGCTAGGTGATGTTAAGAAAGTTACGGAGATTTTTTTAAGAATGCGGGATGAAGGCATAGAGCCTGATTGTCCAAGTTATGTATCAGTTTTTTCTGCTATTGCGGGAGATCGTAATGTGGAAGTGGGGCGTAAAGTACATGCTCAGATGGTAACCTCTGGATTTGAAGTAAATAAGCAAGTAGAAACATCACTTTTGGTTATGTATTCGAGATGCAATAAATTAGATGAGGCTCTACAAATTTTCCGGAGGAGTGGTGATAAAGATGCCATGTTATGGACTTCCATGATTTCTGGGCTTTTGAAGAATGCTTCAGCAGATCAAGCTTTGAGATTTTTTGGGCAAATGTTAGCGTCACGAGTAACACCGTCTTCGGAGACATTGTCTTGTGTTCTTACTTCATGTGCGGAACTGGGTGACATCAAACTTGGAACATCAATACATTGTTACATGTTGAGGCATAAAATTGCAGCAGGGATTTATTTTCAGAATTCTCTAGTTAGTATGTATGTAAAATGTGGCAGATTGAAGCAAGGCTTTGGTGTTTTTAGCATGATGTCGAAAAGAAATGTTGTCTCTTGGAACACAATTCTTGTGGGTTATGCACAGAGCGGTTATTTAACTGAGGCATTGCGTTTGTTTAATGAGATGAGAATAGCTTGCCAAAAACCTGATTACGTAACTGCTTCGTGTCTTCTCCAAGCTTGTGGTTCAGTTGGGGCGTACCAGCAAGGAAAGTGGATTCACAATTTTGTCGTTCGAGGCTGTCTTCTGCCCTGTGTAAAAATTAGCACAGCTTTGGTTGATATGTATTCCAAATGTGGCGATTTGGTTTCTGCTAGACGGATATTTGATAGAATGCTGCAGCAAGATAAGCTTTCATGGAGCACTATTATTGCAGGATATGGTAGTAATGGTAAAGCGGAAGCTGCTCTAGAGATGTACTCGCAGTTTCTGCACAGTGGATTCATACCAGATGATGGCATATTCATAGCCGTGCTTTATGCATGTAGTCATGGTGGGCTTGTTGATCCTGGTATGCTCGTGTTTCAGTCCATGAAAAATGTTTTCAAGATTAAACCAAATATTGAACATTGTGGATGTATCATTGATCTTCTTTGCCGAGCTGGCAGGGTACAAGATGCTTTTAAATTATATGAGGAGATGTTTGCAGAACCGGCTATAGATGTGCTTGGCATGATACTTGATGCTTGTCGAAAAAATGGCAACATAGAGCTTGGTGAAATTGTTGCTCATAAAATTTCTAAGCTAAAGCCTGCAGATGCTGTTAAGTTTGTGCAACTGGCTCACAGCTTAGCTTCAGTGGGCAAATGGAATGGCGTTGGAGAAATTTGGGCTCAAATGAGATTTATCGGCCTAAGGAAACTGCCAGGGTGGAGCTTTATTGAAACAAAGGGCACAGTCACACCGTTTTTCATGCACCAAAATTCACACCCTCAATATGCAGAGATAGTTGCCATGTTGAGAACTCTAACCAACAATACTAAGGAGTTGGTGCATTCTGAGAGACATGAAGAATTTGCATTAGGGGTGCTTTGAGGACTAAAGGCAAGAACATACTTCTCCATTGGCGTTAGCACTGTGGATATTCAAACTTCAAAGACAAGTGTGGCCAAAGGCTTCTTAAGTTGGATTTTACTCCGCAATAAAGTTCATTGAACAGTATATTTACTTATTTGATTATCATCACAGTTGAAGACGGAGTTAGCCAGTTAGGAATGGATAAAGAGAGAATATCAACAATTCAACTCAATGAAGTAAGCAGCCCCAGCAAAATTAATCAGCAAGATTATTTATCCTTGTGTGTTTGCGTATGAATACAGGAAGACAGTTGATTTATCCTGGGGTTTTGAGTTTTGACATGGCTCCTCTATCAGACATGGAGGCGGGGGGTGCAGATACAAAGCAGGTAAGACAGGAAGCCATTATCTCTGCCAGTTCTGGAAAGAACTGGAACTCTCTGGTCTCGTGCGAACTTCTTGCAGTTCCAGCAGAAAATGTGTGTATAGTTCTGCACTGTCCGTTTGCCAAAGCTATAGGCATGGACCATAAGTCCTCAATTCTATTTGTTCCAGGACCGATAGCTGTAGCTCCATTAAAGAAGCCGGTATTCAATTCAATTTCCCCGGTGCTACAGTTCTATCATTAATTTGATCTCACTTTTTATTCATGGATTATGTTATTTTATTGGATTTTCTCACAAAAGTCATCATCAGTTCATGCATTTTTGCAACTCTCGCAGTAACTTCAGTGAATTGCTTAAGTTGACAACACACAATTACACGAGCCAACACTCTGTCAGACACTTATATGTAAACACATTCATTTTAAGACTTATATGTAACTATATTTCCAAAAGATTACCTCAAAAAGTGCGGAAATATATACTCACATTCTTTTTAGAAAAATCAGCATTGGAGAAGAACATGCAAATCGATAACCTCTAAGAGCAATAGATCATATATATTTCCTTTCTAGCAGAACAGTGCCCAACTAGCACTGACCTACAGGTGGTTCTGATGTCCAAAAAATAACCTTCCAAATTCCAAACTAAGAAATAAACGCCTAACGTATGTATGATCTCCCACCTTCCTATGTAAGTTGTATGATATCGTAATGTTCTCAAAACTAATGCAACCCAAATTGCCTACAGAGCTACTGACTGCTCTGAGTAAAATTTCCAGTGCCGCATGCATGTCAGGTGTATTGTTAGAACCCCTATAAGAGCGACTGATAGTGGCAAATTCATGGTGGTGATTCCATTAATGCAGAGGGGTCAAAATTCCCTACTACTCCGTGGCTTAAAAGACGCATTGCACCTCCTTGAGAAAATTTTCTTGCAAATAGGAAACACGGAACAGATGTAGAGTTATTGCTGCACCATTCAGTTCTATACTCGGTTTCGTAGTACACATGGTCAATGCCCTGAAAAAGTAGAGAGAAAGACATACCAAACCAACAACCAAGCAAGATAAGCAATTCAGCATTCAATGAAACTGTAAAAGAGGTATGCAGAACATGAAAAATAATCAGTGGAAGTTAATAAATGAGAAAGAATAATACAAATGCCAAAACGAGAAGACTGCACTCAACATTACCTTTATTGTTTTTACACGTTCAGGATCCACATCAGCGTAGTTAAATGTAAAAGGATGCCAAGCCCCAGTATCCATGCCCGGTGCAGTTTGGTTCCATAAGGTATAGGTCACTGTCCTCCTTTCAAGCTCAGTTTCTAAATCTTTCATCTACACAATAAAGAATAAATGTAATGTGGCAAGCCATTATAAGGCCTTGACAAGGAACATGAAGTGTGATTTCCGCTCTATTTAGCAAACTAGTTGATAAGATAGCTGGTAGAGATTAGCCTATTTAATGTAGTTGATAAGCTAGTTAGTTTATAGAGTTGTTTAGTAATTTTATCAGAGACCATATAGCAGTTGATTTGCTGAATATAGTACTATAAAAACAAATTCCCTAGCTTATTAAAAAATAAGCTACCTAAGGCAACTTATCAAACTAGCAAGCTTATTAAATAAGCTCAATAAGCTTATAAGCTAAAAGAAAGACTTCGCGGGAATAGAATACACTTACTGCAAGTAAGGTTTGCACATAATGTTCATCGGGTATACAATCATGCTGTTTCAGAAGTTTCTGCAACAAATTCATGCAATGTTTCAGTAAACACAATTAGCAATACAAATAATCAGCCTATATTTTAACAGACGTTGCATTTGAATGCAAGGAAACCAAAGTAAAAAATAAAAAAAATTAAAGATCAATACAGAACAATTAAGCCGGTTCAAGTTCAATGGAAATACTTACATGATTCCTCTTGTCCTTAACAGGATCAATTGGTGGGAGTCTCTGCAAAACAAACAATTTTCAATGGATCTGTCTCATTTGTGTTGCCCATATATATCAAAGTAACATGAATTATATCAAAACAGATTCCATGAAAATGAGGTCTTTTTCTGAAATAAATCATGTAGGGACAATTTAAGTAATCCAAGCACATAACATATGGGAACTCTCCAGAACATGTACCTTGCAGAACTTCCTGAAGACTGGAAAAACCATGTCATCATCTAGCACAACTTGAGCGTGCCTTCGGATTAAGGTGACCCACTGACATAAGCAATCTAATCAGACCCAGATCGGGATAAGTAATTCTGAGAACATTAGTCTGCAGCTATTCTTGCTTACTAATCATCCATTGATTGAAATACATAATTTCCCTTCATAATTGATTGGAAAACATAATTTGATATCTTAAACCATGAGAAATACATATTTCATACTGGAAGCTAAGCTGTGCGCAAGGAGTCATAGATTTCCTTTCATAACGTCATGATTAAATTAACATAGTATAGTCTAGGTCTCCGAACCTCCAGATTATTAATGTTTTGATGTTAAAGGTAATCTAACAGTCGCTAGCTTAGCGTGTACATGTGCCCAATCAGCCTTGGGAAGTTTACCTGTGACCCTTTCCGCCATTTACTCTTCTTTATGACTGGTGACATCTTCGGATTGTACCGGACATCTTTTTTATCGAGAAAACTGAAATACAAAAAGACAATGATAGATACTGTTATGTAATGCATATAGCACAAACTAAAAAGCTTTTCTCCCAGTTCTCTAGTTCAAACTAAAAAAATAGTTGCAAAAATAAATTTAATTAGACTATATAAAAACTTTATGAAACTACCTGTCCACAAAACTCCTTGGAGAATTCATGATATATTTGTAAATATAGCTGAAGTTGTACAAAGGAACACATCTGTTGAATTGGAAAATCCAATGTCAGACACTTCCAACTCAACGCACATGCTGCAGAAGTGATTGAAGAAAAACACGATAAATTGGAGTTTTATTGACATGTTTGTGACTGTAACTACATTGGCAGTAGAGCATTCGGCGAAAAATATATCCAAGAGATTCAGATACTTTAGGAAATTCAGTACCACTCAATGAATAAGGATCACAAAAGAAAAGAACTGTTTGCTTTCTCATTATACAATGAATAACATGAAGTTTAACCCAAAACTGGAAGAATGTCGTATGGGAGTTTTAGCAATAACTCCTGCCGATGGAACCAGTACTTGTTTAAGTAACTATCAGTCTATCATAACATAAAAATATTGCCATCAACACTTTCAGGTAAATTAATTATAAATTGCCAATCATTATATATTTCTAATCCCGACTTCCATTGTAAACCAAATTGTTTTCCATAAAGAAGATTTAGGACTTTCGGTTCAATCTGGATCCAGGCACATTTCACCTCTTGTCTCTTCACTGCACTAAAAAGCTTTTAGCTTCCAATACTGCCACCTTAAGTTTTGACATTATCTTATTCAAAACTCCATTTACACTTGTATCATGTATCAAGAGATGTATAAGAACTAGAGCGAAAATACACAATTATACAGATCACAGCAATATCAATAACCTGTCTGACAAGAGAACAAATCTCCTATTAGCAGGATCCTGAAGAGCTTCCTCAAATAATAATCTCTCTGCTGAAATCATACTTGCTTCTCCCCAAGCTACCTACACAATCGACTTAATATCAATTTACTAGCAAATCTTGCCCAAATTGCAGGACAACATAATGTCTTGTTAAGGATATCCCCATTAGTAATTAAAGCAGCATTCTAAGCTTATTGACATACTTTGCAAACTCGAAACCGTTCCATAGATGCGGGAAAATATTTTGTTAATGTCAACAAAATGCCACAATTTGGCTCATTAATAGTCCAATACCAAATCAACCAGTCAAACTCAACCTAGATTGGACACATTTTACACCACATTACTGTAATCAACAACATGGTAACTAACAGTCTAACACCACCAGGACTGAGTTACTACCTTCACACTGTTCTTCAACTGCCGATCATAAAAGAATCGCGACTTCGTTGTCGACTTATCAAACAAGAAACCCGGCTCCGAATGTATGTATATCGAATACCTCCCCTTATCTACATTCTGCATCAATTCGCAACAAAACACAACCATTTACATCAACGAAATCAGCATCAGAAGGTAATTTCCTAATTCCTATACCTCGAAAAAGCTCTCCCAGAGAAAATCCAATGGCAAATCCTTCCTGGCGAGAAACAGAAACGCAATTTTCGGATTTCCAGTGAAGTGATCGGTCCACACACGGTGCCTCCTAGGCAGAGAACCGGCCATTGACTGAGAGTAGCTCTGGATTCGAAGATAAGCAAACAGGCAGAGAGCAATCGAGACAACGATCAGCACTTTCCACCATAGACACAGCAGGTGGCGAGTCGACAAGCCTGGTTTCTTCGTCATCGAAACCAGAAGAAATTAGGTTTTAATCGGTTCGTTCAATCAATCGTCTATTGTCTGCTTTCACTTCCTGAAAATTGGTAAGCATATGAAATCGGTTTTACCAACTGAGATGCGTTGTCGATTAGTTGTTCATAGTAGAAATGGAGTAATGGATTGATGAATTCAATTCAAAACTCTTGTTCCATTAGAGGTGGAGTGAAGCTTGGGAGAGAGCGTGGTTGTTTGATTTGTCTAGTTCCGGTGAGAAAGTGACACGGTCTCGTATTTGGGAATTCATTTGGATTACTTGATTCTCGCTACGTCCGAATTAAAAGCATACACAAAATTAAAAATAAAAATAATAAGGTAGAAAAGAAAGTAATAAAATATAAATATAAATTATAAAAAATAATTTATAAAATATGAGACAAATTTTATATTTTTGAAAATTAAAATTTTAAGTTGAAACAAATTAAAATAAAATATAAAACTTCGAATTTTCTTTATCTGTTGCTGTGTCAATTCCTGTGACAGCAATAAATGGTGACATGTAGCAAGAGTATCAAAGATGAGTTTCACCAGATTATTCTCTTTCCATCCATTCACTACTACTTCGTTGGTTCCAGATTCTTTGTAAAATGGAACATAACTTCATCTTTCATAGTCATTCAATAATAATTTTAATATCGTCTCTTCAAAATTAAATATGTTGCAGAAAAAAATTTATATTTCTTACTAAATTAGTTAATTATACTCGATCGAAGTAATCTATTTTAATTTACAACACTAAAATATTTACTATTATAAAAGTTAATAATTCAAATGTAACTAGTACACTAATCAATTTAATTTTGACTCTAAAATTCAACTATAAAATAAAGCTAAAAAGGAATTAAAGAAGAAAAAAAGGGAGTTGCACATCATCTCTCACTACTCCCACATAATATAATCATCAAAATTTATATTCTTAATAATAACTCTTGTGAAAAATATTATAATTCAATTTTTAATCAATAACTATGAGTATATTTAATTTTAACATGAGACATTAATATATTTGACACATGAATATTCACGTGCATAATTTTAATAGTTATGTTAAATGTGGGATTACTTAATTAATCTACTAGTACTATGTTGATTTTTAATTTAAGCTATTTATTAGAAATAGTGAAGAATACCTCACACACTTGAAAATAAATTTCAGAAAGAAAAAAGAAAGAGAAGTAATTTGAAACTTTAGGACGTTTTGTGGAGTATCTTCCACTATAATAATATGATTAAAAAGTAAATTAAATATAAATATAATAATATCAATATAGGTATAGGTAGTTCTGTAATTTTGTTAAAATTAATAAATACGATGAATTAGAATTAAGTAATTTAGACGGAAAGGAATATATTGTTTCCCATTGAAAGATACAATACTAAAATTAATATTGAATGGTTAGTTATGAAAAAATAAATTAATATGTTATTTAATTCAGTGACAATTTGTATAAAACGCTGTTTTGTTGAAATTATGTTTGATTTTGCAAAGATTCTATAAACAAACAAAGTAAAAGTGGATGGGAATGAAAATAATCGGGTGCAACTCATGATTGTATACTCTTGCCACATGTTACCTTTTTATTGTTGCCACATAAATTGGTACGGCAAACGGAAAATAATGTGCTGCCAAGCCATTTGTCTAGGGAAAAGTTGGTTTGTTGATAAGGTAATTAAGGCATGTGATATGTGTACACTTCACCTACTTTTTGTTACTTTGCAGGTTCACCCAATTTTTCTAGTTCAAAAATGAAAATTAACACCTTTGACACTTTTAACTGTGAAATTAATAAAAATGTTACTTCGTCCATCTCTTTAAAAGTAAAATAATTTAATTTTACACAAATTTTAAGAAATATATATGATCAAATAAAAGTATGTTGTTAAGAATGAATTTAAGATATTAATTGAATGAAAAAGTATACGTGGCTGAATAATGTTTTGTTAAAAATGAATTATATTGTGAAAATTATTGTTATAAATATAAAATCGTTTCAATTTAATAGAACGTTGAAAATGAGTTGTTGATGGTCGGAGGGAGTAACTTTACAAAGAGATTGTGTTACTTTTTTTTACAAATTTTAGCATATAAGACTACAAAATTCTTAATAGAGAATGACTTTACTCGAATTTATAGCTAAATAGACAAGTCATTGTTAACGTGTTGCTACCTCAACAACCTATGTTTTAAAAGCTGGACCGGTCAATTGAGCCACTCACCTTTTAAAAAGGGTTCAATCGGGATCGGACCTGTTGGACCGTTTTTTGAGCCGTTTGAACCGGTATGACGTCATATATAATATTATAAATATTTTATATACATATTGGACCCCTACTAT
>JAYMSP010004156.1:0-17091 GCA_036897095.1 Plantago elongata
GGGGGGGGGGGGGGGGGGGGGGGGGGATAATGATATTGTAAATGCTCAAATTAATATATACCCTCTGGATAGATGGATATGTCAAGAAGCATAACGAAAGTGTAAGGCTTGATATTCATTACACAAGAGTGTCTACTCTTGCGAAACTGTGCTCAAGAACATATATTAGATTGAATTCATGAAGGAATTGATATTATTAGTCTTGTCAAGTACAAAGATACACCGATTGTATCAAATGTCACATTATTGTTGAAAGGCTAAATCCAAGTGATTTATGTGGGATATATCTCGATGTGACAAATTAGGCCATCCGGTTATAACTTAACCGTTGTTGTACAAGGTGTTGGACCGAGAGTTCGGGGATGAATCTTGAAGCAGTACAATCAAATGGTGTTTTATGTTTGTGTTTGTCCGTTGTAGATTCAAATTCCGTACTAGTTTTTTGTTTTAATTTCCACAAGTTGTATTAAGTTGTACTGTTTCCTTATCAATTCAATCAAAAAACACCATTTTACAAAAAATATAGACGGTATTCGTATCTGTATGAAAATATAGCCGCTATTCGTATCAATATTTAAATATTATTTCAATTTAAAATTATTAAAACAAAAGGAAAATTAAAAAAACACCGGCGACCGAATTTAATCCTTCGCCACAGTGCAATTTTCGGTTGTGGGCGCGTGGGGTGCATGGTCGCGGCACCTCCGCACCCAACGGCCGCCGCCACAGCGGGCGATCTTAATGAAGAACGATCTTGTTCTACGACTAGTTCAATGAACAAAGATTGCTTTATTTTGTCAATGACGATGACGTAGAATTTTAATTTCATATCGACTATAAATATCGTCGGTTTCATTTTTATTTGTTTGGAAAGTGTTGCTCTCTTAACTTTTCCAATCCTTAGCTTATATTATTTAAAAGTGGTGGGCTATCTCAAATGAGAGGCATGTCACATGGGCAAAAATCCTAGGTGGCAAATTCTAACTTCAAAAAATTGATTTATAAATCATCTACAGTTTCAATTTAAAAACTCAATTTGAATGTTAAAATATTTTTAAAAATAAGACAATCACAACTTGTTAAGTCTGATAAGAGAGTAAAGAACATTATATTAAAAAAAATACTAACCAATTTTGAAATCGTAATTAAAACTTAGTAACTTAATCGAAAGGTAAACTGACTCTACAACTGAGATAATTAGAATATTCAGTTTTAAGAAAAAATTCAACTTCAAAATTGCATTTAAAGGGGAAAACTACTCAAAGATTATTATAATTTCAAGTTATATGAACTCAAAATGAACGGAAAACACATGTTATGAACAAGATAATTCAAGCTTGAGAATTTCAAAAATGTGTTACGCTTGAATACTCAATTTGTATGGTAAACAAACTTTAAGAATGGAATATATAATTACAATTTGTGAACTATATATGCATGTTTGAAGCGTAAAAGCACACAACTGAAAAAAATACCATGAAATAGAAAAATTTCAGGTTAGGGACTTAAATCAAATGTAAGTCAACTATAATAACTATAATAATTAGATCATTCCAACATGAAAACTCATTCCAAATTGTAAATCAACACTAGAGCGTGTTAGCTCATGCTGGACTCTACCTATCAAACCATGTTTTCAGCCATAGTCATCTCTATATATATATGTTACATTTTCGAGAGTCACAACCAATAAGGGACTAAAGGTTTTTAGCATTGGATTAGGAAGGCCGAAAGACCAACCCATGTTGATTATAATTAGGTGTTTTCGAATATTTAAGGTATGATTTATAATATTAATACACATTATATTTAAATTAATATTTATATTCAGTTATTAATTACTTTTGCAATATGTTATTTTGTTGTTGAGAATTATTCAACCAAAGAAGATTGTAATCATTGACTTTACATCCTGTTTTATATTTTACTATGTATTCAATCTTCACATGTTTTATACTCACCTATATTTATATAATATATAGTTTATTTTTTTACTTTCAATTTTTATAAAAAGAAAACTATGTCGTGGCACGACACTTATTAAAAGGAATTATGGAATTAATCATCCTATTCTTATTATCTATTAAACGATGCATTCTACGCTTTGGATTGCTTGATGTCCATAAAGAAAACATCCTTGCTATTAAAGAAGCATGTTTTTGGGGTTCAGGACGATTCCTTCTACATTTGTTCTCCATACTACTTCATTCGAATAGTATGTCCAGGATTTTTCATGTTTGAAAAAAATACATGAATGTATCTATCTGATGACATCCAGTACATCATGCGAGAAGGTTGAACAATCCTTGTATAAATTCCAACATTGTATTCTAATTAAATTCTTATGATAAAGATATCCCCCATGTTCTAACTTTGTTTGTCAAAATTTTCAATCTAGAGCTCAAGCTAAATGAGGACCAGTTGAAGAATTCTTGCTCTTGAGAATGAAGAGTTCCTTTCTAGGAATGAGTTCAACTTGAGTTGGATTGAAGATATGTCCATTCCAAACAGTGGTAATAGATTTCAAAGTTGGTTAGTATTTTTCAGCCATTGTCATCTCAATATATATGTTACATTTTTGAGAGTCACAAGCAATAATGGACTAAAGGTTACATTGTATTCTAATTAAATTTTTAAGGTAAAGTTAATAATATCCCCAACGTTCTCACTCTGTGTCAAAATTTCAATCTAGAGCTCAAGCTAATGAGGACCAGTTGAAGAATTTTACTCCTGAGATTGAAGAGTTCCTTTCTAGAAATGAGTTCAGCTTGAGTTGGATTGAAGATATGTCCATTCCAAATAGTGGTCATAGATAATGGAACAAATAATTTGATATTACAATATTGATGATATGATTGAGCAACATGGTCATTTGATGCGAAAACCATATATTTGGTACCCAGAATGGTACTCACACCTTCTGATCTTACCAAGTTTCTTGTTAGATTCCATTGAAGATAATTTCTCATATAAGTTTGTAATGCAATGACTACCAACAAGAGTCAAGGACAAACGTAATCTAAGGTTGGACTTTATATTGCAAAGTCTATTTTTAGTCATGGTCAGCTATATGTGATTTTTTCTAGAGTCACAATTAAGAGAGGTCTCAAGATTTTGCACTGGATGAGGAAGGCAATCCAACATATACAACTATGAACGTATAATACCCAACATCCCACAACGGTTCAAAGTGAAAGGGATGAAGGGCATATATGAAGATCATCACTCTCATATGATATGATGCATTTTGAGTGATACCAAAAGCAAATACGTGTTGGCTTTAGTTCAAAGCGGACAATATCATACCAACAAGACGTGTCTGTGACAGTCATAAGTAACATTGTCGGCCCAATGGATTTTGTGTCGACCCATCGGGTCGTTACAAGTGGTATCCGAATGATATTGTCCGAAATTGTAGGAACTAAGTGGCATGCAGGGCAAAATGCTACACCGTGGGGATGTTGACTGTTGAAAGACACCTCTTGAGCCCGTACGGACCACCTGTATAATCATGCATGGATGAGTGGTTCCGGAGCAGACTGTACCCACTAAAGCTCGATGAGGACGTCGATAATTTAAGTGGGTAGATTATAATATCCAACATTCCACATTTGTCTAGAGCGATTGGGATGAATCATATATATGTAGAGCATCTTTCATATGGTATGAGACCTTCACAAAAAGTAAATAAGTGCGAGCTTCGGTCCAAAGCGGAATCATACCAACGAGACGTATGTGTGATAGTCATGAGTAACCTTGCCGGTCCAATGGGCTGGCTCTCGATCCATCATTGGTCATGTACGTCGTGTAGAAAGAGGTGTTTAGAAAGCTTTGAGGTATGTTTTATTATATTGACTAAATCTAAGTTTGGATTATCCAAATGTATTATTTTAGTTTCAATACTAACCACGTTTTTGCAGATGATTGTTATTGATTTATCTCCATTAGTTATTATTCATTAACTATGCGTTTCATTTTAAATAATTCAAATGTATTTAATATTTAAATATTGTAATATGACTTTTCGATTATCTGTTATGTCTTTTTCTAAATTTAATTCTTGTTTAATATATATTCCTCCGTTCGTCCTGTCCCATAAATATCCACTTTATTACAACTTAGGCTGATATATTCAATTCAATTTTAAATTTTATTAACAATAAATGGGAAAAAACATTAAAATAATATCTATAATCTATTACTATCAACAGGACAAGCTTTATGACTTTGTATCTCGGTTAAAGATCCAGGTGTATGTGTAACATGTTTGAATAGTTAGCTTAATACTAAAAAAATAAATTTCCCCGGTTTTAAGAGAAAGTACTCTAAAGTAATTGAGTCATTTGGTAAGATTTGGGGATAAATAAATTGACCAAGATTAATAAAGTACAGCGGGTTGATAGCAAGCCAGCAATTTTTACGGGACCGGTCGTAGAGTGGGGGTCGAAAACAAGTTGTATTGCTAGTTGGCTTGTGGATTTTAGTTGTCAGCACTCACCAAGGACCAACTACACTAACAACAATGTGTTATTCGAGAACACTTTCAGAATATATTACTCCATCATTAATTGATTAATCATTGATTGAATTTTAGTTAGCCGCCACCATAATTTGGAATTATTCTCCCATTCATTTCATTGCATGTATAAGTTATAAGGTAATTGAACGATAATGAAATTGAATGTATAGTATAGATGATGATAATCGAATTCTTATGACATAACTCTTTTGAAATGAAGTATTACTCAGAAAAGATAAAAGTGAACTTACTCTGAATATAGTCATTATTAGTTAGTTTATATGTAATCCTAATGGGTTCATTTCATTTGCATGCATACTTTATTTTAATAATCTCATGATTTTATGCAAGCAATAAAATCTCCAATCTTTGTGAAATGGAATTAACCAAGAAATGTGACTGGATTTTATTCAGAGACGAATGAATCAGGAGAGTGTCAGAGTTATTATATATGAAGGAAGAGCTCATGGTAAGCTGTATCCCTAATGTACCACTGCCTATTTGGGAGGTACAATTCTTCATTGGGGAATGTACCATTATGTCGGTTAGTAATAATTTTAGAGCCACCAGTATTCACTCTGGCACATTATATATAACAACTCTATAAAACTTTATAAATATTTTATTTTAAAATTAAATAAAAGAAGTAATATCGATGTAAGTAAATGTTTTTAGTTTTGATATAGTTAAAAAACATTAATAAGCCTGATGTAATCTAAAGTGTTATGAGGATTTGTAATTATACTTTTGTAGACGTTTATTTTTAAGTTATAATATTTTCTCCGATTCAATTTTTTATCGTTTACTAAAATCAAATCTTCACAATTCAAGCGGAGGGAATATTTTTACTATTCCCGGTAGCATGAATTCTTTAAAATTTACAGTGAGAACACTCTGAAGGATTAGTATTATTCAAGAAATGAGGGAGTAGAGTAATCCTAATATTCAAAACAATGGTACAAATATAAAATATTAAATGACGTGATGAAATGACGAGATATATAGTAGGAAAGACGACATTTTCGTCCGACTTTTGGACCGTGCGGTTTGCTTTAAGACGGTACATATGCACAAACAAACTCGTCCATACTTCCACACACTACTCTCATATTATCTCGATCAAAATTCCTTCATCATTTTCCAATATCGTAATCAATATGGCGGCGCCGCCAACTGCACGGCGTCTCAGCGGACTTCAACAGCCGGAAAAGTTGCTGCTTCTGTTCACCGTTGTAGCCTTCGGAGTCGTAATTGACACCGCACAAGCCCAGAACATCACCGATCCTTCTGATGGTAACAAATCCTGTTTAAGGAGCTTCAAATTTCACGTTTAACTCCATGATCATCATATCTTAATTAATGAACGACTCAACGTGCTTTTTTTTTTTTGTTTTTAAATTTAGAACACTGATCAAAGTTGGCATGATTTATGAAATGGTTAGAGATTTTGTTTATTTTATTTTATTTTATTTTTCGTTAAAATTTTGTTACTAAAATGCTCCACTTCCTCCATTGCAAATTTCAAAATTCTCAACGGGATCGAGGGCATGCTCTTTCTGTTGAGAAGGTGAAACTATTGGAGTTCAGTTGACACGTGTAAATGTGTATATTTATCAATTTAGGAACAAAGACACATGTATTAATGGAATATTCGAACGACAACTAGGGAGTACAATACTACGTTATTTTTATGTCTCCAATCATTTCCACCATTATTGACACTTTAAGATTTAATACAATTATTAAAGATAAAACGATGGTAAAATAATGTAATTTTAGTTGAAAACATATAAATTTTTACTTAAGTGTAAATTTATTTTGGGGTGAACAATTTACCTTTTTTGCAATATATAATGTTTTTTGGTTCGTTTAAAATTGTAAATGTATGAATCTATGCAGTTGTAGTTTTATCCTAGCTACTTGACGAAAAAAATTGAAAGCAACACTTATTTTATTCTTCTGTGTTTGATTTTGCATCTTTCTGCATTTACTTCAAATTATAAATTACAAGTTGTTTTCAGATGCAATCTTAATCTTGCTTCCGCTTTCACCATTTTGCCACATGCCAACTTGTGTATTTCTTTGTTCAATCTCATTGTTCAATCTCATTGTACTTTAACCAGAAGATAACATTTTTTCTATTCTTATTACCAACAAGATGATCAATAAATATTGATAAAAGCTTGATGAATTTGGAAGTTTAGTAATAACAAGGTATATTGAGTTGATAATGTTGTAAATATAACTAACTATTAGAGGATATTAATTACTATGTTGAATATATGGTCCAATTACAAAAATGGAAATACAAACCTTTATAAGTACTACTTTCTTTTAATTGGTACAAATATGTACATAAAATCGTGAATGTTAAACTCATGACCGTTTTTACTAAACGCAGGACACATTTTTATATATTATAAAAAACTTTTTAATATAATATTAATATAAAATTTAGTCTTATTTTTTATTAAATTTCTTAAATTATCATATCTTAAAAAATATATGGATGTATATACCTTACAATACATAATGAAATGAAAATTAATATTATAACATCACTAATACAACAACCAAACGCTTAATATTTCTGATATGAAATTTGCAAGAATCGTACTTGTGAAATGAAAATGATGCTTGGATCAGTGTTAATTAAGTATCAACCTGCTTAATTAATTATTGAAGATATCAAAATTAATTTGATCCTCACACGTCATTAGAGCGAGCCACTTACAGTGGGAAACAGTGAAAAATAATTTGCTTTATGTTTATTGTCAACCTTCTATATCATTTGCAAATAAATCCTGCCCAATAATTGTCAACAATTTCTCTTCATTCAATCATTCTTTTATATTTTTTCAACTCTGATCATGTTTGACTTCTGGAGTTGCTCTAAGATACCGTATGCACATTTTTATTATATATGCCCATCAACATTACTTGATACAGAAGCAGTTGATTCTGTGGTAAAAAAACAATATACTTATAACCGAGGTAGTTATTATTGGATCGAAGTATTTCCTTTTAATATTAATATTAAAATATCAATTATAACCCGAATTCCTTTATAACCAATTATATATTACTCTTCAATTCTGCATAAGGTTAGACATAAATTTGCAATAGGCGTAAATTGAATCTGCAACCTCTTGAAACATGCCCGAGCCTGGTGAGCCCATCCTCTGGCCTCATTGCCTGCCATTTGGGGGTGCGTACTGGTCTTATGCAATACCCCGCAAATTAAACAACGTTACATATATAGGTGAACTGCGCTATTTGTGCAGACAATGTAAGGTCATGTAAAAGTCCTGAGAGTGTACAGCTCCACAAGTAATCACCTGCACAGGTGGCTTTCAGTGAAAATGCTATTACCCGAACGGATTCTACTGTTATAAGAAATCATAGACCAAGAATACAGATATGATTAACTTGATCTGTGCTTAATTTGTTGTTGCAGCACTTGCACTTAACACCATATTCTCCCGGTGGAGAATATCAGCGGATAGCACATGGAACATTAGTGGGGAGCTATGTAGTGGTGTTGCGATTGATGCAACTGAAATCGGAAACATTAATCCCGGTATCAAGTGTGTTTGCTCCAGAAGCTCTATTTGCCGTATTACTGGTCTGTAAGTACCAGACTTTGGTCCTAATCGATGTTCATCGTATCTAAACCAGCTCAGCTTAGCTTTAAAAGAAACACTCCTGTTTCATGTGTTTAATTTATACCAGCTCAACATACTTTATAATCCGCCACGTTTCTAACTATGTCCTGACCATCTATGATTTGCAGGAGAGTTTATGCATTATCTGTTGTAGGCCCATTGCCGGATGAGCTATGGACTTTGACCTCTCTCAGTGATCTGTACGTTAATTTTAACATTTTGTGTTTCTTTTATATCTTTAAACATAGAAGATTTACCTGTTTATTTTTTTGCTGAGATTCTACTGAGCTCACACTTGAATTCAATTCCTAGATACTGCTGAATATTTGTATATTGATTTTTGGCGTTCCAATTGCAGAAATCTGGGGCAAAATCTTTTAAATGGACCCATTCCTGCATCTATTGCCAATCTCAGTCAAATGCAATACCTGTAAGTTTTCTTATATGTGAAGTAGAGCCACCGGTGTTCCAACTAACCATTTCAATACAAGGAAAATTTTAAACTTATGCTGGCTCATGTTTATAGGAGCCTCGGAATAAATGAGTTAACAGGGGAGCTTCCAGCGGAACTTGGACAACTCACAAGATTAATAGTATTGTAAGGATCAATGTCGTAATATATAGATTTTGAATATTTGTGAATTAGTGGAATATATAAATTATTTCTCTAACACTCTCAGTTCATAATTTATATTGTGCTTGTCTGCAGATCATTTAGCACAAACAATTTCTCTGGGCCTTTACCATCATCGCTCGGGAACTTACCAAACTTACAGCAATTGTAGGTTCTAATTCACATTTTGTTTCCCTCTATCTTCACAAGTTAATCAAGATGCTGCTTTTCATGCTTTGAAGTATATAGGATTTTAAATCCGATTTATCGTATGGTTATTAAATATGAGAACAGTTTCTGACCAACTTTCGCTTCCTTTATTGTTACTTTATTCTTCAAGATACATTGATAGCTCTGGAGTTAGTGGCCCTATACCTTCAACATTTGGTAATTTAACGGGCTTGCTACAAGTGTAAGGACATTGCAACACCATCTTTCTCGTCTGGACCAAGACATATGGTCAACATTTGGAATAGACACTGAATTTTCTTCATCTGATCTTAAAGTTGTCATCATTTTCAGGTGGGCATCAGACAATGCACTCACAGGCCAGATACCCGACTTCATTGGAAGTTGGTCAAGCCTCAACACATTGTGAGAGACTATTTGACTTTCGTAATATTTCATTGCTGAGTTTTACCTGATATGCTCCGTGTACCCGTGTTTGTCTTTAATTATACGCTCAAGTTATTGTCCATTAGTTCATACATCTTTTGCTTATTAATTCATGGTCTTGTCATTTGGACAGGAGGCTTCAAGGAAATTCATTTGAAGGTCCAATTCCATCATCATTTATCGGTTTATCATCTTTAAGTGACCTGTGAGTATTCAAATTCTTTTCGAGATATTAGTAATATTTAACCAAGCACTACAGAAACTAAAGCTTTTCATCTTATCTGATGTTTAGGAGAATAAGTGATATATCAAATGGCAGCTCGTCGCTGGACTTCCTTGGAAATATGAGCTCCTTATCCACTTTGTAAGATACTATATCGTCAGTTTCTGATTCTGTATTTCCTGACATAATTTTTTTTTCTATTGGCAAGTAACAATAGTACTGACCTCCTTTAACAGAGTTCTGCGAAATAACAACATTTCCGGTGCCATACCTACATTCTTCAGTAGATTTCAGAGTCTGACATTATTGTAAGTATCATCATTATGCTATGACCTTCTACATAGTGGGTCTGAGAAGAGCTTAAGAAACGATGATACCAGACTACAAGGGATAACTTTTCAGTGGATATATATATATATATATATATATATATATATATATAGTGTTATAGATTGTTTCAAAAAGAAAAAAAAATCGTATTCCTTTCATTTTAGTTATTCATTTGTTTTATACTTAGTCATGCTGGGATATTTTTCATGCATCAGGGATTTGAGCTTCAACAATTTGACAGGAAGAATCCCGGATTCGCTTTTCAATCTGCCCTCACTTACACACCTGTAACTTTCACTGTTCAATCCCTGCCTAATGCTGTAGCAATGGAAAATAATTGCAAGGAAAAATTAAATATTCTTTATCCTTCAATCTTCAGATTTCTGGGAAATAATGTTTTGACTGGTGCACTACCAACCCAAAAGATACCGAATCTCCTGTATATGTAAGCCATTATGCTTTAGCCATTAAGTAACGCAAGCATGCTGTAATAAGAAGATGACAAAATCAAGACTACATAGATCAAATAGTTTCATGATAGCAAAGGGATGTCTTGATCATCTAACATCCTTCTTGTAATTTTGCAGAGATCTATCATACAATAATTTGTCCGGGAGCTTTCCTTCCTGGATCACTCAACGAAGTCTACAACTGTATAATCTTGAATCTTGATGTTAGTCATGTGGCAATTTTATCTACTCATGCTGACATAAATGTATCTTTGCAGTAATTTAGTTGCCAACAACTTCACTATTAATAATTCTAACATCAGGTGAAGTTCAAAACCATACCGCCCTATTATATTATATGTCTGTAACTCTTTTTTTTTTTTTTTTGGTTGAAATATTGATTCTTAAGTATATCAATTTCTTTCATACAGCGGTTTACCTTTTGGACTGGATTGTCTTCAGAGGAACTTTCAGTGCGGACGAGGAGAACCTATTTGTGTGTGACATTGATTTTTAAAGCTTCTTTTATGGTATGTTAAGACCATTTCATTAACTGATTTGTTCTGGATGAAAACCTGCAGATTCCAGCTTTGCTGTTAAATGTGGTGGAATAGAAATGCGGGGGAATGATCAGACAAGATATGAGTCTGATAATGAGACTCTTGGTCCTGCAACGTATTACGTGACTAGTGCAAGAAGATGGGGTGTTAGCAATGTTGGTTTGCCAACTAGTAGCAATAGTCCACAGTACCAGATCGCCTCCCAGTCACAGTTCACGAATACTTTGGACTCCGAACTGTTCCGAACTGCTCGTATTTCTGCCGGATCGTTAAGATACTATGGCTTAGGCCTTGAGAATGGAAATTATACTGTTAGGCTCCAGTTTGCAGAGTTTCAAATTCTAAATACTAGGACAACATGGGAGAGGCTTGGAAGGCGTGTTTTTGACATATATATCCAGGTCCGTTGTGAAGTATATTCTTCTGCTAGCAAGACCATTTCTCATCTGTGTTCCAGAATATGGAAAACTATGATTGCATATATCTGCATGGCGAACACTCCATACAGTATAAACATTGGACTGATAGATCATATCAATATAGTATTCTTAAGAGATATGTCACATTCTTACTGATGTTACTGCAGCTTCATTCCATATATATGTAGCCTTTTCTGCATTTGCACTTACTTTTGTATATTCAGATATAGCCAACTCGTTCCTTAAGTTTTGGAACTTAAACAGTACTTTTTAAGTGTTCCAGGGAAATCGTGTCCTGCGAGACTTTGACATACAACGAGCAGCTGGTGGAACATCTTTACGAGCTGTTACAAGGAACTTCACTGCTTCAGTGAGAGATAATTATCTGGAAGTCCATTTGTTTTGGGCTGGCAAGGGGACTTGCTGTGTACCTGCTCAAGGTACATATGGACCAGCCATTTCAGCTATAAGTGCCGAACCATTTGGTATGTGTAACTCCAGATAATTGGTTCACTAAATTGTTTTCCCCTTCACTTCTTATTTATCATCGTAACATGTCTTGAACCGCAATGCATAGATTGACCTGTAATCCTCCCTGCAGATTTCATTCCAACTGTTCGAAACATTACTCCTGGAGGAAGTAGTAACCGGACTGGTCTTATTGTGGGGATAGTAGTGGGAGTTGGTGTATTAAGTTTGCTTGCTTTGGCTGCTTTATTTTATGTGTTCCAGAAAAAGAGAAGGCAGAGAAAATTTGAGGATGATGGTACGTACAGAAGAAAAATAATCAAATACTACAGATTTATAAATAAGAATTTTCATTTGTCCAAGTGCTAAGAAGCCGATTTTCTTTTGCGTTCATCAGGGAGATTAGTCCACAAGTTATTTGACTTTGTACTTCGGCAGTTATCTTCTACACTGAATAATACTAATTTTTCTTCACTAATTTGCAGAGTTGTTGGGCATTGATGCACGACCATACACATATACTTATGCTGAGCTCAAATCAGCAACAAATGACTTCAATCCTGGTAACAAGCTCGGAGAGGGAGGATTCGGACCCGTTTACAAGGTGAATACAAAAAGTCTAATGATACAATACTCAAGCCTAAATTCCAGCACTCATAGATGCATGAACCAGAAACTAACATTCCAGAAATTAAGCCAATGACACGAGGACAATTAGTCGGCAACTTTTTATTAAGCTGAAACAAAAGCATGCAACTTCTATTTACATTTCCACGATTTTCCTCTTAACATCTGTAGCTTGTGATGAAGTCATCTGTTTTGTTCCCTTTTTATTATTGAATCTCTGTACATATCACGCCCACTCGTTTGACCAACAGGGAACTCTAGGAGATGGCAGAGCAGTAGCAGTCAAACAATTATCTGTGGCGTCACATCAAGGAAAGAGTCAGTTTGTGGCAGAAATTGCGACCATATCTGCTGTGCAACACAAAAACCTTGTGAAGCTATATGGTTGCTGCATTGAAGGAGAGAAGCGTTTGCTGGTGTATGAGTATCTTGAAAACAAGAGTCTTGATCAGTTACTATTTGGAATCGGTAAGCATCAAAGTATGTAGGCATCCTATAAGAGCACTTTATGCACTTGGATACTGACTGCTTCAATGGAACAGGGACGAATAGTTTATATCTGGACTGGCCTATGCGTTATGAGATATGCTTGGGAGTAGCACGAGGCCTTTCTTATCTTCACGAGGAATCACGTATCCGTATTGTGCATAGGGATGTGAAGGCTAGCAACATTCTGCTGGATGCTGATCTTACACCAAAAATTTCAGATTTTGGTTTGGCCAAATTGTACGATGATAAAAAGACTCATATAAGTACTAGAGTCGCTGGCACCATGTAAGATTTACAAACAAAGCTTTTAAAATTCTTTCTATTCTGTACGTGAATCTATGATCTCCCTGCGCTTTAAGTTATCATTCGAGTGTGCCTTAATGAACATGTTTGGTCAATTAATGCAGAGGATATCTTGCACCAGAGTACGCTCTTCGTGGACAGCTAACTGAAAAGGCTGATATATTTGGCTTTGGAGTTGTAGCTCTAGAAATAATCAGCGGAAGGCCTAATACTGACTCAACTTTGGATGAAGACAAGACATACCTTCTCGAATTGGTATAGCGTTCACACTTTTCAACCTTCATGGACACCCTCTTGTGGTATCAATGCAATTTACTCGATGTCTGTCCAAAAAGTCTCTTAGAAGGGGTCTTTAGCGACCTTTCATTTATCTGCGAATTTCTGGATTCTCAGGGAATAAATTAGCTATCCTGTTGCGTAGTTACTTTCATATACTAGATAAGGGCTTCTTTATATACTTACATGGTTTATTCTCTCAGGCTTGGAACCTGCACGAAAGCAATAAGGAACTTGAACTGGTCGACCACACTCTATACCAATACGATGAAGCTGCTGTTAGAAGAATCATCAATACAGCTTTACTGTGCACACAGACATCCCCAGGCCTACGTCCTCCAATGTCTCGTGTTGTCGCTATGATATCCGGAGATATCGAGGTGGGCTCTGTCACTTCACGACCTGGCTACCTAACCGACTGGAAGTTTAACGACGCAACAACCTTCTTGAGCGAGACTAATAGTGGTACTCAACATACCGATGCTAGTCACATCAACAGTTCTACGGGCTCGACCACGGTCACCGCTTCAAACATTTCACCATTGAATCCTGCCGATCCCATGCTGCGTGACATGATTGGTGAAGGCAGATGATGAGTTTTTCACACTGTAATGTAGTAAAAATCCATGTCCTTATAATCATCTTCATCTTTTTTGTATTATATTTGTATTTGTGATTTGTTCAGATCAGATCCATTCTACATTATATTGACAATTCACTAAATAAATGAGTTACAGGTGTTTAGTTTATACTTAAGTTGCTCTTGGTCTTGGTCTTGCAGAAAAGTAAGTAAATAGGAAACTGGAAAAGAATTCCATTTTACATATCAATGTTCCTCATTCTGTAACATCCCACATAAGCTGAACAGACAGTTCGGCAATAAACCCGATTACCCCGATTTCGATAACAAACTAACCACATAGAATAATCCTAGTGAGACCAAGTACAAGACAGGACACAGTAAACAGAAAGAGCGTCACAAAATCCCGGGCAGACCACTTCCTAACAGGCCTCGACTCAACCCGCAAGCTTTTCGCCCTTCTCAACGCGTCGACCTCCTTGAGCAAATCGAACTCCAACCCTTTCCTCTTCAACTCCTCCACACACTTAGCTAACAAACTCGAATCCTCCTTCTCCCTCTCCAGCATCTTCTCCAAATGCACCTCCACATCTGTCTTATACCGGATCGCCCAAATGAACCCCATCGAACACAAGAGCGAACATAGAGACGGGATCCACGACTTCTTGCAGAAGTTCTCGGTAACGGCATTGGAGGCCGCGGAGAAGAGGAGGAGAAGAGCGGTGGAATGGAAGAGGAAGTAGAGGCAGTAGAGCTGGGTGATCTCTTGTCGAGTCGAGTCGATTTGAGTTTCCTTGAGAGTGATTCGGTTGAGGATAAGCTCTTCTTCTTTGAGCCATTGTTTGAGGAGGAGCTTGTGGGTTGGGGTTTGGGCGATTTGGTGGAGAGGGTGGAGTGGCTTTGGTGCCATTAGTGATGATGGTTGGTTGATTTCGGTTGTTTCGGCCATGGATTTGATGAGGTTGAGGAGAGTTGTGATGAAATGATGAACTTAGGGGGAGCGTATGTGTGTGTGGAACGAACGGTCGAGTTTGTGATGATTTATTTGAATTTTACAACGGTCGGATCTTGGAAAGGTTGAGCAAATATGACGTGTATTCATTCTTTTTCCTTTTATTTAAAAACAATATGCAAATCTAGGAATGTTGTAAATTGCTGGATGCTGGAACAAATCAATCTAGGCTAACCATATTATTTCAAATATTGGATGCTATAATCACTTTTTTAATTATGAAGTAGTCGAGTGTCAAACTGAGACACAATTTATCAAAAGTTACGAGTCCAATTTTTTCAAGTGGATGATATTTATCTCTGTGTAAGAATTTATTAAAGACTTATTAATGTTGAGTATTTAATCGACTAAATATTGTAATTGTACATATCTCGAAAAAGGAATCACATTTTTAGTTCACATTTTTCTTTTTTGGTAAAGTAGTGATAAAAGGCCTTAGGCTACATATCTCGAAGAAAGAATTACAATTTTTACTTTTTTTTTTCCTCGGTACTTTTTTTTTGGTAAAGTAATGATAAAAATTCGAAGTTAAAAGTATAAAATAAATGGAATATGGTTCAAAAACCCATTCACATCATTACATTTATTATCCAACTTGGCTGAAGCATATGTTAATTCATTTCCATTTCTTGGAATGCAAGGAAACATTTTTTCTTCATTAATTTTAATTTATAGCTTGTTGTAATTATCCAAACTATTGAATAAGTCAGAATTCAAGCCACAAATATACAAAAACGACGTGAACAAACAACGAAGAAGAATAGTTTGAGCTCAATTTCTTTTGCCAGGCATCGAACATTACCCTCATGAGGGTTGGGGCAGCCTTCGGGTCATCTCAATCCTCATACCTCTTTTTTACCGATACCTTCATATTTTTAAGCTTTCGTTATACGTTGCACATAGTGAATTAAGACTTTTAATTTAATTGAAGAAGAAAATTGTAATTAAAGTATAATTTATATATAAATTATAAATGATTCAATTAAACTTATAATATTAAATATTCAATTAGATAACTTTGATAGTGTCCACCCACATATAATGTAATGCCCAATTAAAAATCTTCAATTATTACATATAGTCCTAGGGTGGGATTATAGCTCTATTTTATACTATTCTTTGTAAAATATTTTATTATTTTATATAATTAAACGTTCAAAGAAATTATTTGAAATCCCCCGTTGACTTTCTCTTCAGGTTTAGTCTAACCCGATTATCCATTGATATTAATATTGAGCTAACATGTCAATGGACTCATTTAACTAGACTGGAGTTCTATGTTCTTGGAGGTTATAGGTTGGATTCTGCCGAAGCGTACTCATCTTGTAATATACTAAATTGATAGGTGATAACTATGTAATTATAATTTACAATGTAATATGTTATAAGATTAAAATTGTAATAGTATGTGTAATAATGATATTCTAAAAAAAGGAATATAGAGCTAAGGCCACTCTTAATGGATTATGAAGATGACTATAAATAGTTGAGGTCATGGACTATGACAACTTTAACGACCACTACAGGAAAAATTATGTCCAACCATGAACAATGCTTTTATTATTTTTTAAACATGTTTAACATATTTTAAGATTGTTTAGAAGTTGAAATTAATCAAATTGCACCTTTAAAAGTAATTTTTGAATTTACTTTATTCAAGTTCAAATACGCATTGATAAAATTTTAAATAATCAAAATATGATCAAATCTGGTCTCTATTTGTAAAGAACGAAAAATTATAAAAATCGGTGTAATATTTAAAGTATATTATATATATCATTAATTATAATTAAAAAATTAAAAAAGAAAATATACAATAAAGTGAATACAATCTCGAAAGTGGTCATGTAATTACCACTTTTGAGAGTGGCCGTGTCTATGGCCGACCATAGGTACGGCATGTGTATGACCACTCCCATGCAACTTTTTTCCTCCCACAGTTG
>JAYMSP010004157.1:0-17155 GCA_036897095.1 Plantago elongata
AGCGTAGTCTCGGCCCTCAAAGTCTAGAGAGTAGATTTTCGGTTAGTGGTTGAGTACCTTAATGAGGAGTAAATGCCTTCTATTTAGTCGAATTTCGCCGGAGCTTGGGCTCTGACACGCCGGACCTTGGTCGGCTTAGCGGGATGTCGACACGTGTTGGCGGAGGTTGGAGGCGTGTGGGCTCAATCCAAGTAATAAAGACAAGTTCGAAGGGCCTTGGTGAGAGCGTCGGGACGCCGGCCCTAGGTATGAGGCCGTGGTGGAGAAGTTGTGGAGCCGGCCCGATGCTTGTGGGAGCCTATTTTCAAGAGGGGCCGTCGTGGGGAAGTGGTGGAGCCGGCCCCGTCTCTAGTGACGGCCCCCACTGCGAGATAGTCATAGGTTTGTCTTCTTTTGGTAAGTTGTGACATATTATAACGACTTTAGGAGGTCGGACTATATTGTTCATATCAATATATTTTTAATAAGATGACTCGAACTCCAACCTATTAATGAAAGGCGAATCATCTCATTGAGCTGGCACTTCGTCGTCAATTTCATACACACATAGATAAACCTCATAATGGACAACACGTCTTAAAACTGCTCAAAAGCAGGCAAGTGCTTTGAAGTTGTTAGAAATGAACTCTCCGGAAAAAGAAAGAAATATATCCACAACCTTTTAGACTTGGAGGCATAATTATAGTTAAAATGTGCACATGCAGAATATCAAACTTTGACTACTTGAAGTGTTTTACTGCAAATAACGTGTTATAAAACGTTTAAAGTTCGATCAACTTTATATATAGTTATTACTATGTTGTTAATTACATTGCTACGCAGATTATATCGTGACCTCACACATTAACACATATTGTGGTAGACATGGCACTTTAGTTGATTTAAATTCTCTTGAACGTTGCATCGTATAGTTAAAATATGTGTATATGAAAAATAACAGATGTCGGCAAAAAAAACATATCATAAAAAGTAATTCGTATCCAGAATCAGTAGATGCCCGGATCCGTAAAGGAGGTATGAAAGCAATAAAAAGAAAAAGGGAAATGGATTTCCATGTCAGACATAATGGGAAACACGAATTAGATCCATAGGAAGTGAGATGTGGTTCAAAATGAAAGGTATAAAGTGAAGGAAAGGAGGATCACTTGAAACAGCTAGCAGACTTACATCTGTTCAATTTCTTCTTGACGCCTAATTTGTGGACCAAATATACAACATGCAAGAACAACCAGAAAGAATCAATATCAGATTACATCCTAGGAACCATATCATGACCCACTATTTTTAAAAAATGAAAAAGAAAATTCAATTGCAATTTTAGATTTTTAGTAGTATTGATTTGAGAAAGTATATTGCCACTAACGAGTGGATAGGAACTACTTTTACTACATACAGAAATGTACCACTAGGAAGGAAAATACTATAGGATTGTTTTGAAATATCCGTATCGAGCACAAAACACTTTAAATTCCAGTCGAATAAAATATTTTAGATATACATATCATTAAAGTATAATGCCCACATCATTCAGTATTTTTCATTCTGTCATTTTACTATTTTGGATCTGTGACTGTCAATGTTGCTCATGAGATTTTCGAATTTAAAAAGTTTATAATTTCTTTGATTTTTCTTTTAAAACTGATCTACATAGTCGGTTAGTGTGTGAGTCAAATAAAGGATACTACATATTGCCACGTGGAATTTACATATATCTATTCTTAATATAATTGGATATTCACATTTGATTCTCTATTTTTAAGTATGTGTATAGTGATTATTACTTTTAAATTAAATGTATTCAAAATAATAAAATATAACTTTCTAAGCAACTCGTTGTACACAACGTTTGTAGTTGTAAATGTTAGATTACCTTCTTCATTCAACATAATTAATGTTAAGAATCTTTTGAAATTTAATAATATATTCCACTTGGTTCTTTTGTATGCTAATAATGTGATATATCTTCCCTCTCCAATGTTAAGAGGTTGGTCCAGAAGTTTATTAATTTAGAAACTAAACACAAATCTCCTCAATATAGTATTCTAATACTCGACAAGGATAAACAATTCAATCAATTTTGATTAAGTTTTTTTGTTTGAAATGGGTACACTCCCACCGCCCATTCAGACTTGGAAATGGTTGGTTAAAAATTATAATCATAATCAGTTAATGACTTTTACTTTCTCTGAACGGTTATTAACTATAATCGTTTAGCAACCGACGGGTTATAACCGTAACAGATTTGGTTTTTTTATTACGGTTACGATTAAAAACCATTAATTTTTCCTTTAAACTTGAATATTCTATTTTTCAAGCACAAAAATTACAAATCTTCATATACGCACTTTCAAATATTCATTTTGAATGAAAATTTGTACGGGCTCATATTTCGGGCCGATAAATCTAATTTGAATTCGAATTTAATTTTTTGGATCCGAAAAATTATTTAAAAATTAATTTTTCATAAAAATGCAATAATACATAAAAAAATATATAAAATAGGAAAAAATAATTATTTAAAAATTATTTTTTCATTTTCCTTCCCTTTTCTCATACAGTAGTAGTACCACCAGCTGCAACGCTTGTACCTACCCTCCATGAAACTGTCTTCTTCTTCCATCTCACCCACTCGATCATCCACTGACAGCAAATCTCACGTTTCTTCTAGATCTCTCGCCAATCTTCTCCCCAAACCCTAAACCCAATCGAATCGATTCACAATTCACCGATGGAGCAACTGAAACGATTGGAAGGGAGCTCGCAATGGGCTCACAGGGCGGATTCGGCTAGTACAAGGAGTTTCTCGACCTCGTCAAATCCATTGGTGAATCCCGATCGAAGGCTGAAGAGGACCGTATTGTGTTGTGCGAGATCGAAACGCTCAAGGCCCGATTATCCAGCCCAAACACGCCGATCGAAGACGAGATGGCTTTGCACAGCTCGCAATTCACGGTGGAAGATGGAGCTGATGATCGAAAGAAGAAGATTGCAGCCAGGAAAGAAGATGATTGCGGCCAGAAGCTGTGGAGAAGAAGAGACTGTGGAGAAGAAGAGGAGTCGTGGAGAAGAAGACTATTTTCCCAGTTGGTTATTTTTCAAAATAACATAAACCTATAGTTTTCGGTTTTTTATGATCGAATCGAAACCGGTTAATAATTATTTAAGTTATGATTTAGGTTATGGTTATTATTTAAATGGTTACGGTTATGGTTGTAACCAGAATTGAAATTATGATTATGGTTATGATTTTTAACCAACCATTCACACCCCTCCGCCCATTTATATAGTAATTTAAATACAATACAAGATTTAAATCTACAAACGAAATATGTTATAGGGTTACATACATATGATCGTAGTTAATTTTACAAAGATTCGAGTGAACACGCAAAGTAGTTTTGAGTAAAAGGAGGCTAAATCCTCTTACCTCCTTTTGAAAGAATGCATTTGTTGTTATCCACATAAAGAGAAACCAAAATAGGAAAATAGAAAAGCAATGGAAAAGCAAAGCAACTTTTCGAAAAGGTGCCTCTTTAATAACAACTAATAATCCATCCGCCTAAACTTAGTCATGTCTTGTGTCACTTTTAATACAGCGTAACTCTATTGCGAGTGTAAAAATCTCTAAAATTCCTATATAAATATTTTTTAATTGCACAATTAATAAATAATTTTATATATTCTTCATTCATTTTTCCATTTTAACTATTTATAGTCAATCAGTATATGAGAATGAAAAAAATTGTAACATTACCATAGATGTATAATAAAAAAACAATAACAATAAATGATAAAGTTTATTAGACTGTTAAATATATAACTTAGATTAGATTGTCTCAATTTTAATTGCATTTTTATATAAAAAAAATTATAAAAACTCAATAAGATTTAATACAAATCAAATCTAAATTCTATATCGAATATTTAGATATATTTTTATAATAATCGAATATTCATAAAAGAATAGAATAAAGATATGTTCTCTTCGTTTTAAATCAGTTTAATTTAGTTCAGTTCTATTTAATTATAATTTATATTTTATTTTTAATTTAATTCATTAAATTATTTTAATTAAAAACATATTAGGAAAAAGAAATTTTTTTAATTGAAAACAACACGTCCACTAAAAATAGTCCAAGAGGAAATCGAAGAGTTGGGCTGCAAAGAAAGGAAAAAGTAGAAGGTGCTGAGTCAGTTTCAACTTTTAGCAGAAAAAGAATCAAAAGCAAGAAAAAAGAGAAATCTGAAGCCAGCCACAAAAACAACTTGTGGCTCACATTTCACTTTACATCTGACGTGGCTTTCTCTCTTGTTCAAACACATTCATTCATCACTCCAATTCAATTCAATTCAATCAATCTCCACAGAACAGAAAACACACAAACAAATCCAACCCAAAAATTCACACGCAGTAACACACTCCAGTGCGTGCGTTTTTCTTGCCAGATCTTCTTCTTCTTCTTCTTTTTCTTCTTCTCTTTCCTTCCCTAATCAATCCCACCTCTATCGGGTTTTCCTTTTCTTCTGGGGTTTATCTTCTTTGGATAAACAAACCAAACCAAAACTGACAAACCTTTTTTCGAAAAATGTCTGATGCTACTAGTAAAGACCCAAAGATTAAGCTTTTTGGTAAAACTATTGAGCTACCTGAGCCTAACTTGGAACCTGCTGGGGAAGATGGGCTCACAAAGGATCCACCTTGTTCGTCGACTTCTATGCTTCAAGATTCTGAATTTGCTGGAAATGAAGACGACCAGGAATCGGATAAGGTATGAGTTCGATAAAGTTTATTTTTTTATGGATTTGGTGATAACCCTTTTGTCGATCTGGTGTGTTTCTTATTGGGTGGATCTTGGTTTCTGTTGATATATGCTTCTTTTTTGTGTTTTAGTAATTTAGGGTTTTACATAGTCATTTCAGCAAAATTTTCAACTTGTTATCTTAATTCTTCTGCTAATTTATGCTATTGGAGTATTAGTCTTGCTATGATTTAAGGATTGTGTGGTTTGTAATTGATTGTGTGTGTGGATGGTGGATATGATTTTGAGAGTCTACATCGATTTTGCGATTAAGAATGGATGAGAGTGAATTTGATCACAACTTCATAAGTAGATTGATAGTAATTACTGAATGGTGGTCCATTGAAGTGTGATCATGCTTGTAGCCATGTGTTCGTCTGAAGTGATTTTGTGAAATCGTCATCGAAGACCGCTACTTTTCGTTGATTCCGTATAAGTTTAGAGGGTACTTACTTTGGTATTTATGATTGTAGATAAGTCTGAAGAAAGAATTGCCTGTACTACCAACCGTTTGCGTCCTTTCTACATAATGGTGGTGACTTTGATGTGTAGTTTGTATAACATGTTAATCGCATGAACTGCATAAAGGTTAATGTATATCTGACCCTGAGCTTGCACAATCCACCAAAGAGTGAGTATGGAGTTAATATCGCATTTATGATTGTAAAACTCTGGTTCCTGGTTTGTGATGTGTGTTCTTTTAATTTCTCGTGGACTGAAAAACACTTGTATTTGACTCAACAAATTGGGGCCTTCTGTATTTAATGGTTGCATCTTTCATGTGTTTAGTTTGTTTAAAACGAAAATAGCATGAACTGTATCAGTAACTGTCAATAGCTGTTTTGGGAAGGTTCATATACATCTGAGCCTGAGTACGTGTTGTAACTGGAAAACACAATCGGCCAAATAAGGGGAGACCTTAACACTTGACTTATTTAAGTGTAAAGTTGCTGCATACGAAATGCTGTTATGTAGACAAAATCTCGTGTAATGTCTCGGAGTTGATATAGATTTCTCTTTTGATTGTTATGGACTTGTTTCGGAATCGAATCTTATGCTGCTCTATATATGTTTTTACATTTTACCAACTTGCAGATTGTCTTCTACTTTGAGGGTCTTCATTGGTAGCTTTCCCGTGTTATGTTTTCATAATATTCATATATATGAAAAAAACTTTATTTGATGCCTGGCTTTTAGTTGACTTGTGAATGGAATACAAATTTTTACAAGTTTTATCTACTTTGCTTTGAATTTGGTTTAACCGTTCAGCTTAACTCTAGTGTTTTTGGGTATAAAGTTGTAACTCTGAGCTTTTGGGCTTGCTATATCATAGATGATCTGTACGTGTGCAGAGTCCGAACCAAACTGATGTGAACGAGGACAGTCAGCCCGAACCTTCAAAGACGGAGCAATTAAAAGAATCTAACGAGACTGCACAGATAATTGATGATTCAAAGACACTATCAAACGACAGTGACACTGAAGCAATGAAGACCTCGAAGAATGACGAAGATCAGAGCGAAACAAGCAACTCACAGGATAAAACCCTGAAAAAGCCAGATAAAATCCTCCCATGCCCTCGTTGCAACAGCATGGACACAAAGTTCTGTTATTTCAACAATTACAACGTCAACCAGCCTCGCCATTTCTGTAAGAATTGCCAGAGATACTGGACGGCTGGAGGTACCATGAGAAATGTTCCTGTAGGTGCTGGTCGTCGTAAGAACAAGAATCCTGCTTCGCAGTTCCGTCCTCTTACTTTACCCGAAGCTCTTCCAAATGGGATTCATGTAAACCCTAATGGAACGGTACTCACCTTCAGCTCCGATACGTCTTTATCTGAATCAATGGCCTCTGCTCTCAACATTGCTGAGAACACAATTCGAAATGGATCAAGAAATGGGCTCCAACGACCCGATGAGCTACAAATTTCCGTCCCCCATTCAAGTAAAGAAAACCGAGAAGATAAATCTAGTGGATCTTCTGTAACAGCTTCATGTTCGAAAGACGAGATGCGCAAGCCTGAACTTGTACCGAATTGTCAGCCGTTTCCTCAAGCAGTACCATGCTTTCCTGGAGGACCATGGCCTTATCCATGGAATTGGAGCTCTCCCATGTCTCCTCCAACCTTGGGACCTGCTAACTTTCCTGTCCCATTCTATCCTCCGGGAGGGCCGTATTGGGCCTGTGCTCCAGGCTCTTGGGCTGTTCCATGGGTTATCCCACCAACACCGGCTCCTTTGAATGGCCAGACACCACCTCCAAGCTCAGGTCCCAATTCGCCAACTCTTGGGAAGCATTCAAGGGAAGACAGCAACGTTCCAAAACCCGAAGAGAGAAGAGTGGGTAACTCTGAGAAGTATTTATGGGTTCCAAAAACTTTGCGTATTGATGATCCTGGAGAAGCTGCCAAGAGTTCCATATGGGAAACTTTAGGTATTAAGAATGAGAGGGCTGATTCGGTTGGTGGTCATGGTATTTTCAAGGTTTTCAGCAGCCAGTCAAAAGAAGATGAGAAGACGCATGTTCCAGAAACATCCACGATATTGCAAGCCAATCCAGCTGCTTTATCGAGATCTAATAACTTCCATGAGAGCTCTTGAGCTCACTGCTGGGAGGCTTAATGCACTGTACATTTTCTTGAGTCCATTGACATGGTTTGATCCTAGCTACTTGATCCTGGCTACTCCTAACGCAGTTCATTGTTGTGGTTCGCCAAGGATTGAAAATGTATGTACTACCTCGAGTACTACTAATACTACTACTAGTGAAAAGCGTTGAAGTATCCGGGATCTGGGAACCTGATGATTCCTTCTCAGGTTCGGTTGCAAGAAATGACATCCTTCAAGTTCTAATGGCGCCGATGGAAAAACCAAGTCATTTTGGTTAGGAGGTAGGTACCTTTTTGTGAGTTTGTTTAGTTCCTGTACATATGTAATATATGAAGTACTGAGAGCTAGAACAGATTTTGGTTCTGTGACAATCCCGCAAACATTAAAAATAAATGGGAGATATTATGTAATACTGGATTTTTCTATCTTCTTGTATTTATATATAAATTAGATTCTTGCAAAGTGAAGCTTCTCAAGAACTACTAATCAGTGATGCAGTTCTTGTCTTCTGAAACATATGATAAATTAGTTTTCCAGAACCATTATTAGTTCCATCTCAAACGCCAATTTTGCTTTTAATCTTCGCAACTTAGGTAGTTAGGAGAAAATGTTGAACAGCAGTTGCTTTTTCTGGCACTCCGTACTTCCAGGTTCATAATCTTGGTTACACGCTGTGAACTTGCACCAAGATATCCCAGAAACCGCACATGATGTTCTATCTAATCTACATAGTCAAAAACTACTTCCAAAACCTGTATACAAGCCCCTTTCCAGACTATAACCTCTGAAATTTGTTACAAAATAAGGGAGTATACTAGTCCCTTTCAAGACTATACTTTCCAAATAAATCAAGACGGACCTAGAAGAGTTTTCTCTACGAAAACTCACGACGTCATGATATAGAAATTTATTTGTTGTTCTTGTCTAGCCTAGGCTGCTTGTTATTATTGCTAACTTGGTTTCTTCTTTAACCATATACTTCTTTGAGCAGAAAAAAGAAAATAAAAGAATAATCAACTGCTCAATTTCCATGAAATTTCATGGCAAAATTAAACAAAGATTCAAGGAAATAAGTCCACTGTACAGTAACAGAAATTGTCCTCAACAATCTTGCAAATGGAGAGAAATTTCCTAGTACAGTGACCCTTTAATGGGTATCTCCAGTGGGAATTTTGCTTTCATACTCATTTAGTTCTCTTCAAAATAAATTCTACTTAAGATGTAATGTCATACTAAAAACATACACATCATTATAAATGAATGAAAAACATAACTTACCAAATCCAGAATAATGAAATTTCCTGGAACCTTATAAGAAATTCCATAATATCTAAAAAAACCCAGTAAATTCCCTAGAATTTCACTTCACCAGATAAACTCTTTATAAATAGCCAAGTCTATAAGTCTTCTATCATCATCAGATCAATTGTTGTGTTTACAAAATATTTTTTCATAACATTTCTAACCTTTATCCCAGCTAACAATGTCTCTGAGTTATGTAAATCAACTGCAAGCTGAGAACATATATGTAAATATCAGTACTATCCAGTTCACAATCCTAATAATTGGAGTGGTTGAATTCTTGTTACTCCACATATTCATGAAAAAGATTCAATCTTTTTTCTTGGAATTTCACTCTTCAGTCCAATCCCAGTTCACCAAATCCAACAATCTCAAAAACCCATGTCAGGAAACCAATCAAGATGGCAACTTTGGCCACTGTGTGAGCAGAGGAGATTTAAAAGTGGTGTTTAGAAGGTTAGGAATGTTCTGGAATGAGGAAGAGGAAGGAGAGTTTAATGATGTTTTTACCCTTTTTGAGGTGAAAAATCCAAGTTTGGGTGAAGTGAAAGAGGCCTTTGATGTGTATGACAGAAACAGAGATGGGTTTATTGATGCAGAGGAGTTGCAGAGTGTGTTGTGTGATTTGGGGTTTGTGGAAGGTTTGGAGATGGAGAAGTGTAAGAGGATGATTGGTGTTCTTGATCAAAATGGAGATGGAAGAATGGGGTTTGAAAAGTTTGTCAAGTTCTTGGAAGATAGCTTATGTTCTTAATCGTTGTGATCATGTCTTTTACGCATATAAATGCATACGGTAACTAAGATATAATAAGTGAAAATAACGAACCAATAGGAAAGCTGATCGGAGCTAGTTCGTATGTGAAAATAACAGTTTGCTTTGCGAGGAAATTAAATTCGAAGCGACTTGAGGTAGCTTGATAGTTCAAGAAGACTCCATTTCAGTAAAAAAATGGAAAATTGAGATGATATTATTGATTTATCGTGCTTCTGGTGTAATATTACGCCAAATCGAATCTATATCTCTATTATATATGATACATCATTACCTTGATGTAAGCATGCATATTCTTTAGTGTCTAATAAATAAGATAAAATGACATGTTTTAGTAAAAACATGTTCTTAAACACAAAAGAGAGATATATATCATACAAATATCTATAGAATATAATATAGAGATGGACATTCTTAGAATGTCAATCTTATTAAAAATTACACTTGCCACAACAATTTTTTGAATTATCAAATAGAAAATCACTCTATACTCGCTTCGTATATCCCCAAACTACATAGTTGCACCATCCACCAATCCCATGCTGATATCACACTTTCTTGAAAGTGGAACACACTCTTCTCCAAATCAAGAACAAGGACTGTACTTCAAAAATAAGCCCTAGTTGCACTCATCCTTATATATGATGTCTCATTTATCATTAAACTAACTTATAGTATAAGGTTAAAAGTTTGGATACTTGATACCACAGCTAGGTAAGTTGTTCCTCAGCGGAATTGTGCGCCTGAGAACGTCTGACCGAATGACCAATGAGATGGGGCGGCATTGTAGGAAACAATGCTTCGCCCGTCTCCGGTGGTGATCTTGAAGGAGAGGCTTTGTCCGTTGAGGTAAGAGTTGCTTTGCCAATTTTGCCCCCAGTTTCTTGACATTGCCTGCCAACCAGTTCTTGATCCTTTGATGTACAATGAGTGGACATCTCCTGAACCCCCTACATTTGTTACAAGGACAAGGTTGAAGAAGGCATGACCATTGATTGTGAACCTTATGCCTCCCCTTCTCCTGCAGGGTACCCTATACAGTGAAATTTACCCTCATTAGTCCAAAGTGTCGGTGCAAATTGCAATAACTACCCTTGTCGATTAACGATATAATGGTCACCTACTCACGTGTCATTACTAAATCGAATGGAATAGATACTTGTCAATGAGTGACCTACAAGACAATTTTCATACCTAAACTCCAAAATTAGATATAAAGCTAGACCGCGACTCTCAATTTGGTATACGTAAATTGGGGTCTCATCGAATTAATGATAAGTTAGAAATGGTTTCTGCAATTAAATCTCACACAAAATGTTGCAAGCAAGGGTCTTAATTGGACCCAAACTATCCCATTTTCACCATCACCGACGCATTATTAAAAGGTGTTTTTGTATCTATAACAGAATAGAATTATCTGTGCACTCATCAGTTTCATCTACCAAACGTTTGAAATATCTATGTCACTCTACTGCAGCAATATCTACGATTTGCATATAAGTTGGATAATCTTACTGTATATAAGTTGGATAACCTTACGAGAGTTTTTTGCCACATTATAAAGGACTCACCTTCGATAAGCGACAGGCACGACTCCGGCTCTGTACTGTGCAATTCGCAAGAAAACGGGCTCTGAGAGATCAAAGTGGTGGTTAGGAGGGTCACACCAACCCCCTGGAGGGCAGAAATTTGTGGCAGTCACAGTTATCGATCCTCGAATACACGATCTTCGGTCATTGACACATACAAGCTGATAACAAGATCCACAACTCAACCCATTGTTGAACATAGCCGTGCTCAATGCTGCAGTGTTGGTACCATATCCAGTACTGTACAAGTTCCCATATCCACACGCCCCACCTATAAAACAAAGACATTGTTGTCAGGGGCGGAGTCAGAAATGAAATTTTAACGCTAGTCGAACCGAATTGTAAGTATAAGAAAAGAAAGAAAACGTGACATATATTTCATGACACATGTACCGATGTACGTACCCATTGTTCCGGAAGCGTCACCGCCACCGTAGAAAGTGGCACGAGCATGAATCCAACCACCATAGGCATAAGCAGACGGGACAACAAGTGAGGAAAGTGCCACTAAAAGTAGTGCAACACTAGTCATATTTTTCCACAGTATTAAAGTCACTTTAGTAAGAGAAAGGAAAGAAGTTTACATATGAGAGTGTGAGAAGTGAGAAGTGAGCAAAGAGTTTGATGGGAATAAATAGGAGTTTTTGTGTGAACAAGACATCAACTGAGTATTCTATCTGTTGCATGGGACCATAAATTAAATCTCATAAGTGCTTTACTGCAGGCGGATCCTGGATTATAATTCAAGTGTCATAGAAATTATATACGAATGACTACTCTTCCAATGGTTATAATTCTCATCATATACTAAGTATATTCGTAACTTTAGTTAACTTTGAAGGTTTTATTAATTTACACGTGACGTCTCATAGAAAATTGAATCTTATTCTTGAAAAAATGGCACCAATAATTTCAAAGTTTGGGAGTATTAACGTGCACAGCACACCGTTTAAAGGTTATGACAAATTTAATCCTACTTTTTTAAAAGCATGGCACGAATAGAGCTTTTGATTAATTTTTTCACTTTGACTGCTGACATGTCAAGTAAGTCACCAAGTCCATAGTGATTTAGACTGCCACATCGAGCCACTTTAATGACTGAATTTAATCAAAAATAAAAATTATAACTTTAAATGAAACTAAATGTTAAATTAAAAAAATTAAAATAAAAAATTAAAAAAAGAGAAAAACAATCAAAACATGAATAAAATTAAATAAAATCGAAATTAAATTTAAAAAATTAAAAAAGAATAAAACATAACTAAATCATGAAATAAATTAAAATAAAATTGAAGCAAAATATAAAAAAAGGAAAAAAAAAATATAACTAAAACATGAATAAATTAAAAAAAATTGAAATTAAATTTTAAAAAAAATTAAAAAAAATGAAACATAAATAAAACATGAATAAAATAAGAAAATACATTTTTGTGTCTTCTATTCTACAGTTTAATATCTTGATTTTGGTTGGAAATTGTTGCGCCAATTTCATGTTTTATTTATGTTTCATTTTTTTCCTTTTTTTATTTTATTTTAATTTTATTTTAATTTATTGATGTTTAATTTTTTTTCCATTTTTTAATTTAATTCCGAATCTATTTAACTGTATTCATGTTTTTCTTATGTTTTATTTTTTTTTCTTTTCTTTAATTTTAAGTTTTATTTTTTTTTTAGAATTTTACCATTTAATTTCTATTTCATTTTGATTTTTCTTTTAAAGTTATAATTTTTATTTTTCATTTAATTCCTCTATTGAGGTGGCACGCTGTGGGTGTCCAAATCACCATTAACTTGTTGACTTGCTTGATATGTTAGCAGTTAAAGTTAAAAAATGGGTAAACGTTTCATTCGTATCATAATTTTGAAAAAGCAGGATTAAATTTACCAAAACCTCTAAACAATTCACTGTACATGTTAATACCTCCCAACTTTGGACCATTCATACTATTTTCTCCTTTATTCCTAGTATGGCAATACCGCGCATTTAGGAAGACCATTTGAATTCAGCAAAATTGAATCACTATTTCGTAAACTTTTAAGTGGATTATGTAAAATGGTTAAATAAAATACATTGAATGAAGTAAAATGAGTTTTGGCTGAATTAGGTGTATGTTTTAAAAAGTGTACCTAGATATTGGAGTATTTAAATCACAACCTAAGTGTAGCAAATTACTTTAAGCTGAACAAAAGTGATAGTTTGACGAGCGTAATTTTAGACCATTCTACTTCACAAAGGTTATAATCATTGTCAGAGTTTCACTAAATACTTATAGAGAATAGAGCGTTCCTTTTAGTATGAACATGTACCCCTGTGGCCGTGTCACACAGGGATAGATATATATTTATATATACACTTCGTTGCGTGTATATTATTTCTTTATCTTTAATATTTGAAATTCATCTCCGATGTCTTGTTAAAATTTAGTCCGTCACTTTATAAGGTGATTCGTTCTCATATAATTAATAACATGAAAATGTGTTTAATGATTAAACTAGTTTATAGGTGTATGTGTTGTTAAAATCTAGTTCGTTGCTTTTTAAGGTGATATGCATATGTTTACTAAGTTTCAGTCGTATGTATATTCACTGTTGATGAAAGTGCATAAGGCGGAGCTCTCGTTAATGGGTTCAAACCGATTCAATCCAAATCATTATATAGCAGTCGGGTTTAAAATCCGCAACCGACCCATACAATTTGAAATTAGAATCGGAACCGAAACCGCTAATATAACCTAAAGGCTAAAACCAACAGGAACCGATCAATTCAATCATCACTTTTCTTCCTTCTCACTTTTCTTAATTCACCAGTTTATTTTCTTCTTATGTTCCTTCTTTCCTTTCTTCTGTTCTTTCTTCTTCTTTCCTTTCTTTCTGTTCTTTCTTCTTCTTTCCTTTATGTTCTTTCTTCTTCTTCTGATGTCAATCCAGATTCCCAATTTGGGCATTATCAATTCGTGTTTCCACCATGCCCATCCAAAACTACAACTGCCGCTATTTCGCCTCCCTGTTGTGAACCCCCATCGCCAACCCCGACCTTCTATATTCCACCATCACCACGTGATTGACCCACCGCCTCATTCATTGCCAACTTAAAGTCGGTCGGCTAAATAGGGAGGGTTAGAGAGTCAATCGCAATCGTAGTTTCCGAAATTTCCTCTTGCTCGGTGTTGTTCATCCTTTGTGTTGATGACACAGCTTAACGAACCCGCGACATCGCTATCTTCCACCACGTTGGCCGGATTGCCCTGCTTCCTCGAGCGACCACAGGGACGTGGCGGTTCCTGCGATTCTTTTGGAGCCATCGTAGATAGAGAGAAAATTGCAGTCTGTTTCTTGGAGCGTCTTTCTTTCTTTTGGGGAAAAAAAAATTTGGGCAAGAACCGGAACCAGACCAGTAATCTGGTCCGGTTCCGGTCCCTGAAACTGCAACCGGACCGGTCAGCCTTCTCATTGTTTGGGTTGGTTTGGATTTAGTATGGATTATTGTAGTCTCAATCCGTTGATAAGCCTAGCTCCAACCTTAGGAGTGATATTTGAAGTATAATATGGAATTGATTGAGCTAAGGTGGAGATTTGTGAAAATGTAGCTAAAACGAGGAGGTTGGAAATAAATGAACAAAATATGCAACTTTGTGACTGTGAAGATTAGTTGTATGATCTTGTAAAGTTAGCTTGTGACCAATAATATCTTTAAGTTTATTTAAGTGGATGTAGGTAATCGTTGAATCAAATAAAGTTCGTGATCGTGCTCTATTTTCTTGTATTTTGTTTACCTTAAGAACAATCGTTGTGATTGATCGTATGTTGAGTGGATTGATCAGTGTTGGTTGTTTGGTTGAGTAATATTGTAAAACATAAAAATTAGTAGATTCATTTAATCAATATCATCCCCTTAATCTCAAGAATAACAAACCAAACATTTTGTTAAGTGAATTTGAGAAACATAAACATAGTGGTCAAGTAGTAAGTTAACGACCTAAAATCATCATGACATATTGTGCGTGAATCGGAATAAAGTCACAAGTGCTACTCTCTTGAAATGGTTAAGACGACACTGTTTGATCAGAATCCTTCAACAACTACGAGATTTAAAATGCCGAAAATCATAGTACATGCCTACAATTTCAACATATTTTCAAACTACATAATTCTTCATAATACTTCACAATTGTCAGCTAATTAACAACTCATCACAGACTAACAATTGAAAATGTAGTCCAGAAAGCTGTACCCCAAGAAGAAATTAAGACCAGTACTACTTTCCTAAATAACACCCAATTTGAGGATTATTTTTTTTTTTAAACGTCGACCTAATTCAAGGATTAGTCCACATATATTAACTTGTTTTCATACGACCTTTTTTGGTATAGACAAAAATCATGGATGCATGGGAATTAATTAATGTTGTCTTAACAACTCCCTCAATGCATGGGAATTAATTAATGTTGTCTTAACAACTCCCTCATGTTCAACTGTTATTTATAAAATTTAACTGAATCGAAATAAAATTAAAATGGAATTAAATTAGATGATATTAAATTAAATTGAAGTATAATATAAATTATAATTAAATATAGCTGAATTAAACTAAATAAATTTTCAGCTTTGAACATAGCCATATCCTGAGTAAACAGCCCAAGACACACCTACATTACCAGTTATGAGCACGAAATCCCCTCAATTAGTAAAAAATTGCATGGAATCCCTCCAATTTATACTAAACTCAGCGCCACGTACCCTCACTACCATTCGATTTATATGGACCTAACGGTGTTAACTTCAACTATATAAAGACTGAAATACCCTTAAAATTCATTTTACATGAATATTTTATTATATAAAATTATGGTACTTCCATTATTGTTTAAAAAGAGGGCTAATTTCTATTTGGTATGTCCTACACTATCAAACATTAATTATGATTCCATAAGTCCCCTGATAAATTTGCTAATATCACTGTGATCCTCTGATTTAACAATAACATCATAAGGCATAATTAACATATCCATTAATTATAAAACAATTTAAAAATTAAATTATTATAAAAAATTATAAACAATTACAATTTTATATACGTTTCACATTATTATAAAATTAATCATAACCATTCGTATTTACTCCATATAACTTTTTTTTTCAAAATTACCAACAAAAATTGCAAAGAAGTATCACAAAAATTTAATAAATTTATTACAAATAACAAAAATTTATAAAAAATATTGAAAACAAATAGAAACGAATCCATTTTTCATGTTGGCTTCTATAGATACTATGCTTTGGTATTTTTGTTATTTATGGTGGAAAATTGATTCGTAAAAATGAAACGAAGAACCGTTACTTGAGACATAAAAAGGGGGTTAGATAACAGACTAAGTATCTTTTTATATTTTTATTATTTTTGAAAGATTATATTTAAAAGAACATTTTTTTTCTCCAACATATACTCTTATTTGGACCAAAATATGAAAACTACATATGTAGTATTACTAGAATTGATCAATCGAAAATTACAAGTTGACATCATGAGTTGAATAGGAATAACAAGCTTGTCTAAATTAACAATGATCGATTCTAAGATATTAAAACAAATTTACAAAAGGCAAAAATAAAAATGAAAGAAGAATATGATAGGAGTAACAAGTCTAAATTAATGACGATCAGTTCTAATATATTAAAAATAAATTTTCAAAAGGCAAAATTAAAAAAAATTAAAAAGGAATATGGTAGAAGTAACAAGCATATCTAAATTAATGATGATCGATTCTAGGATTTTAAAATAAAAGGCGAATTACATCTACACCCCCTGTCAGATTTAAAAGTTGCAGATGGCTACCACCCAGATCAACAATTACATCTAAGTCTTAATCGATAAAAATGAATTACATCCAGGTCCACGAATTTGACTTTAAGCCCGGAAAAGTCATTTCTACCCCTATTTGAATTTCAGATTTTACATTTGGCCAAACAGCCTAGTCCACGTGAGAATCACATGAGGACCTGGATGTAATTGATTTTGTTTATACGGTACTTACTCGTAATTAATTTAGTTACCGTTATTTTTAAAAAAAAATAGCCGTTGGA
>JAYMSP010004158.1:0-17148 GCA_036897095.1 Plantago elongata
ATTGGCAAATAGACTAGGCTGCTGTTGCAAAATGCTCAACTGTAGAAGCATTTGAGTTTTTGGCACTCAAATGCCACACCAAACATAAATTGTTGGAGTAGCATCCAAATGGGCATTTGGATGCTACTCCAATCAGCTCCTGTATGTTTTCTGAAATGGTACAACTAATACAACTTCTAGAAATTAAAACAATAAACTAGTACATAATTTGAATCACGAACGGAGAAACACAAACATAAAACACCATTTGAGTCTAATGCTTTAAGAGTCATCCCCGAACTCTCGGTCCAACACTTTGAACACTTTCTTTTGGACCGCCGTCATCTGAGTCGGGTCAAAACTGGACAATTAGATAAACATCTGCAACCTTTGATTGCGAGCCAAGTTGGCATTGGTCTGGTTAGTTGCCACTATCTCTAAATGTGTTTTCTCCTCCTTTATTTCCAGGAACGCCAACCTTCTCTGCTCAATCTCAATCCTCTGTGCCTCGAGATTCCGATGTAAAGCAAAATCGTTCTTGGAATCAGCTAAATCACTACCGGAGGAATTTGATGAAAGACCATTTTTTTAGGGTCTTTGCCATATATCGGCCTATGGGACGTTCGACAATTAAAGTCATCACTACTTTCGCTCATGCGCATTTTCTTCCCCGAGCTGCAGTCAATGTCTTCACCTTCGGCATCATGGAGTCCAAACCCCGGAACATTATCCCCCAATTAACCGATGTAGTTCATCTTCGTTCGCCACTATTGATATTTTCTAATGGCATTCAAATAGTGGAACTCCTTGAATTCTTCACCTTGTGGATGATTCATCTGGTAGATGCGTTTAGCGTACTCAACAACATTGTCTTCATTGGTACCGCTGCGAATTCCATGGACTCTTACATCCTCGTTGTAAGCACTCAACCATTGATTAACACAAGGCTTGATGCGATTTCAGCGGCCACATAGAGAGCTTTCAGTTCGCACTTTCAGTTTAGAAGTCGAGTCCTTCCTTGCCTCCTTCCACATATTCAGTACGTACTTAGTGAAGATTGTAGTGTACTTGATGTCCGTACCTACACATAGATCCTCACATGAACATGTGGATTAGAGCAATGTCCTCTGCAACCGAGAATTTTTGTGGACCGGCATCCTAGGTTTCGCCTTCCTCTGTCATCTCGGAAACTTTCTTTCCCTTTCCCTTTGATGACCCGACCTTTTCCTTTCGATGCGACCATCTTTCCATTGGCAGCTCCATGGGTGGAGGTTGTGTCTCCGGGACAATTTATTGCGATCCCTCATATCCTTTAGGGCGGAATGCATATTGGGAGTTGAATGGATTATATGGTTCATTTGGGTTGTTGTTTGGATTGGTGGATGATTCCAAACTATGATAGTCTATGGAGCTGAACATTTGCTCGAGTTCAGTCGGATCTTTGTCCGCTAACTAAGCAGCCAAGTTCATATTCATTTTGATTTTTGGTAGTGATTAAAGAGTGTTTTGAGTTTAATACAGAGAAAGAAGGGAATGGAGGTGTGAAGAATGAAGTGAAAATGGATATCTATTTATAGATCCCTAAAAAATATGACTGTTGGAGTATTTTTTATTAAAAAATTAAAAATTAAAAAAAAAACAAAATAATGGACGGGACACGTGTCCTAGCCGTTGGGCTGGGACACTAGCCGTTTGGGGCCAGCCCACTATGGGGGCAAGCCCCAAAAGATTAACTCGATCTGTTGCTCCGCAACTGATCGAGTTGTGGAGCAGCTGCGGCAGCTCCATGACTGTCCATAGTGGGCGAATCGGTCGTAGCGGCTGTCGCGACCGATTCCTACGGCTGCTTACAGTGGACAGTCTAAAGAGTTCCTATTAAATTCCATAGTCAAGTTGAAAAATGAATAATTCATTTAAGGAGTTCCTTTTAAGTCCCTTATTCATTTTTTTAATTTTTTGTTTTTCAAGGAGTCCCTTTTAAAACTGTTTAAATAATTCTTTAAACAATTGGTATTTTTTTAACTCGATTTTAGTGAATTTTGCTAATTAAACGATTAAAATTATAAAAATTAAATTAAAATGAATAATTCTAAAAAAGATTTATCGAATTTTAATAATTGTAATTGCCTATAAAACGATTACCTGACGAATTATTATAAAGCCAAGATTATTTGTAGTGGTGAAGAATGGATATAAAAAAACTCGATTTGAAGTTTGACGAAGGCCATCGTGAATTTGTGACCCACAAATCCAAGAAAGGAAGGAGCAAGCAAGCAAGTTCGTTTGTCACCTTCATTTGACATCCTGTTCCTTCCTCTTGCTCCACTCCACTACCTTACATTAACTACAACTATCATTTCAGATCACATTCACATAAGTATTGCGCGTACAAACCTGCACCTGCTGTATCACTTTACCAATTTTACACAAAAACACCAACATACCTTCCATTTGAAGGAACATTGACTCGATCGACCTCTTATACTATTAGATTATATGTCATCATCACGCAGAGATTTATGGAGAAGGAATATTCCGGTGAACCGGAGAGCATCCAGAGCTTCACGACCATCTAATCGGCGTAGAATTAGGCCGGTTGGTCAACCGAATTACAGCAGTCCGTCTTTGGTTCTAAAAAGAAGCAAATCCGAGCCGACTCTATGCGGCGGAGAGGTGGAGGAGCCACAGGTGGAGCAAGATGATGATGATCAAGGTGTGCTTTATCGCCCAAGAACATGTATGGACATCTTCGCTTCTTCCGATAACTTGTTCTCTGAGATTCCGGCTATATCTTCTCAGGTACACTACTACTAGCTTATTAGATTCCCATCGATTTTGTTTGATTATCGAACTTTGCGCGGCACGGTTACTGATGTTAGCTATCTAACATCACTGTATAAAAAAAAACATATGTACTTTTCCGCACACTTTATCTAGTGAAGAAAATCAGATTCTTCTCATATGAGAGTTTCAAGTATTTATTCAGTTTGAAAATCGAGACATCTCATTAGTTTTCTGTTGATTTTGTGATAGTGAAAGGTCAATTAAGTTCATTATATATGGTGTTTGTGTGGCAGCAGCACTATAACAAAGATGCCAAGGTGGTGGTAAATGTGACCATAGAGGGAAGTCCAGGACCAATTCGAACCATGCTCAAATTAGGAACCAACATTGAGGAGACGATTCAAGTCGTGGTTAACAAGTACAATGAAGAAGGCAGAACCCCTCGTCTTGACAAGGATGCGGTTTCATCATGTGCCTTGCATTACTCTTCTTTTAGTCTTGACAGTAAGTTCCTGATATGTTCTTTTATGTCTTCATTCGTATAACGTCTCTAAGATTACCGTTGCATCATTCTCCAATTAACCGTACATTCATACACTGATCCTGATTGCTGAATCCAGACTTTGGTTATGTTTGTCAGTTATTTGGTGTTCATTCATGTAAACATGTATCATGTTAGACTCAATTTGTTTAGTAAGTCTAGGTTATCTTCCTCTAACTGAACTTATCTGATCTGAACTATATAATACTTTTCTTTGTTAGCAATAACTTGATATAGTTTATTGTCAAAGATTTGCCCATCCAGATTAAGATAGCCCTCTTCAACTCATTCACTAAGGTTCAAATGATTTTGTCATCTACTTGTAACCCATAACCGACTTTTCTTCGCCTCTTGTGTAGGCCTGAGCAGGTCAGATTTGATCGGGGATGTAGGAACCAGAACCTTTTATCTCCGGAAGAACACCAGTAGCTACAACAATGATAGCATGCCGGAAATGACACCATGCTCCTCGAACAAGGACATTACTCGAGTAACTTCAAGCAATCAGCTAACTTTGCCAGCAACAACTCATTTCTTCCAAGTTTTCATTCAACAACATATTAAGAAAATCATCAGGAAAACACGAAAAATATGGGGATTTTTTGGCTGCATTACCTGTAGTGTATAGTGTGTTCCGGCAGCCATATTCTTTTGCAGAGTAGCATAATATTATCCTGTTGCTCTGTCTCTGTATACATGATACATCTCCATCCTTCTGTTCAGTCTTTGTAAATGTAGTATTAATTTTAGATTGTGGTTAAATTGTCAACAATCTAGAGGTAGGTGTTTGATTTAAACTTAGAAGTTGTAACAACATCTTAATTATGATATATCACAGTGAAAATTAGATTTTTTTAAGCATGTTCAAGTCAGGGATAAATATGTTAGACTATTTTGGGAGGGTGGATTAGATTGGATCTGATAGGCTTTCAATATTACAATTGTTCAATTTGAATTTTGAATGATTTGGGATTTGCGTTGTTTATACGAGGTCTAGAGTTCGAACTAATAACGTTATTTGAAAAGCCTCTACTTTAAAAATACTAAATGAGGGTCAGATAATATTCGATCGGATTCGTCACGAATCTGAGTACATAGGATGTAGTAATCCCAAAGCAAGGCAGGAAAATGGAAAATGAAGGTTCCCACTTCCCAGTAGGTTGTCGCAAGTTGTGGAATGATTCAATGGTCGGCACAAATGACGTGCATATGGCCGGTGTTGTATTCTGGAAGTAATATTCGATGCTTTGCTTTGCTCCCAATTAACTAATGTATCTAAATAAAAGGTGATATAATAAACTAGTAAGATCTAGCTATCGTCATGACGACTTTTAGCATTCTGTTCAGATTATTAAATCGAATATGTGCCTTTCCAAGTGGAGCACGACATTTTACCAGCAAGTTTTATAATGGACCAAATTTACCCTACATAAATTATATACCCTAGTCTTTTGGCGTGAGTTTATTTTGAGTTTAGAGTAATTTCTATAGAATTTTAATTTATAAAATTGTGTTAAAAATATAGTTTAAGTATTTACTTTTTTAATTTCTATGAAATAGTATTGTGCGAGGAAGTGATAAGGTGGTGTAGTGGAATAGAATTGAGGTGGTGAAGAGGAGGTGCATAGTTCGATTCTTGGTGAAGTTATAAAGTGGTTTAGGAGTAAAAATGTATTTATATATAAGAAAGTAGTTGTAATCTTAATCGTTTCCAAAAAAATAAAACTAGAAACGTGCGAGATAAGTTGTATGTAAGTAGACCACTGCTATAACATATTAATAATATAAAACAATTTAAATGATGTTAAAAGTAAATCGTTCGAATTCTAACCCACTGTGTCGTGAACATTCTAAATTGTAGGATCTTGTGTAAACATGCTGAACCAAGGGTCAGACCCTAAATTTGTGGCTAATGTCATTACAAATGTTATATAGGTCCTGCAGTTGGTCCATGCAAGGATGTCTTGCAATCTAAGATGGTGATAGTACACCCCAATTTGTGAGTTTTTTTTTTATTTTCAATTTCCAATCTATTAACCTCTTGAGTGTGATTGAGAAGTCTTTTGATACGCTCATAAATGATAAAAAATATATATATAGGAAAAAACATGTACTTGTACGATGAATTCTAGCATGTCATATAGAATAACTTTGTGAGAAACGGCTCTCGAAGAGATAAAATAAAACATCACATATTATATTACACATATCGCATGTTTAGCTACAAAGATGTAAATAAAGAAATTATTATGCAAATTTATTATACACACCGTGTTTGAAGATGACGTTTGTAATTAAATATGTGATGTTGATCTGTTATGTCGGAGAGACAGTCTTACTAGTAAACGTGTTTGTCCGAAAGAATTGTACCGGTGTCATCTACAACAATGTAATACTCCACATAGCATACCAGTTAAAAATGCGAAAGACAAAAACATATATAAATAAATCATCACTTTTGCATAGGAGTTTTCTACTAATTTCACAAGTAAATTTGTACAACATCCAGATTAAAATGAATATATCATTACAACATGCCGTGTGTGATGAAAGCATGCGAAAACCACACCAACCCAAGAGGCTGATCATCGATTGTGTGTAGTGCAATTCATACATATCACACCGGTTTAATTCGTTAGGCCTCGATCAATTTATAATCCGGTCCTTAGAAAGTTAGAAGAATCCCACCAAAGCATAAAGTAAAATTCTTTTATATCAACAATGATGAAACGAAGTAGGAATAAACATAAAAGTTGTTTGGGTCGCCCATTGTGCGTCCGTCCCTCTCCGTCAAACTCCGATCTATCAATATCTCTCAGACTCTCAGTCTTCTTCTCTTCCAGCGGACCAAACCAACAGCTTGAAGTTGCGATTACAGTCAATCTATACTGAGCAGACTTTTTGCTACTCGATCGAATTATGTCAGATTTGTGGGCATGGGTTCTTTTCTTCATCACACTCATTGGCCTTCTCATTACCATCATCTACCAGGTACACCCTTTTGTAAACTAATTCTTGTTGACAGTGTTACGATACACAGTTTGATTTATCTTTGACTTACTTTTTTGGTTTATCTGTGCTTGTATTTTGATGAATTGTGTTTATGGTTCCACTATGAGACAGCAATTTATTGGTTCAATTGCGTAGAAATGCACGTCAGTGCTATAAAAATTGTGTCTTTTTATTGATTTAGTGGTTGAATGATTGATGGTGTTTTCCATCTGGTGGTAACCTTTATGAATTATGACAGTGAGATGAGTTGTCTAGAAGTAGGGATGCATCAACTTTACCAATTCAATCTATTTTCACCTCTTTAGAAAAAACTTGAGAAGCTACATATTATTCTCCTTGAATCTAATAAGTCGTGTTCATAGGGAACAAAAATGTCAAGCTAGGACAAATAGGCAACACTATTCTAGTTGATTGATGTCAACTCTATTTTGTACAAGTCTTATAAAGAACCAATTTTTAATATACGCTACGGAAAACCAATCTCATTAGTGACAATTACGTGAATGATACACTTGGGACGGTAGTTGGTTTAATGTTGTTCAAGAGAAACTGGATTTTTATAAGAATTTCACCTTAGTCTTACGTGTGGATGTGATAAATAATGCACATGTTGTTATGGATCTCTGTCATATCCCGTTATCTGTCTAGTGGTTTTTCAAGTAAGATATTCACCCTACTGTTTATTTTATTTATTTATTTATTTTGAGAGAGAGAGAGAGAGCCTCTCCCAGGGAAAGCTGAAAACCGTAGGAAATGTTCTCTCTGCTCTCATCCACATAGATACATTAAGTAAAGATTTTCTACTAATCGTTTAGTAAGGGAACCACAACCGATAAACTCCGGTGATAGTTGAAGGAAATTGTAAGAGGATGATAAGACCAGGGCTTGTAATTTTGTATGGATGTATGTATTAAGTACACATCATCATCATTTGCAGACATTCTGTTTTGTTTGTCTCTCATGTTACAACAATGGTTTTAGTTTGGTATGATTAGAAGTTTGTTGATTCTCTTTGTACATGTAAGACTGTTGGGCTGTATTGCTGAACCTTTGACTGTTGGGCTGCATTGGTGAACCTTTGTAGCATTAGCATAAAGCTCCTTCAGTCTGTGCTCAGTAGGCATAAGACGTGCATTAAGAATCCTGAAAGTGCCACTTTAATTTGTGCTCAACATTAGTTCTTTATCCTACTCCATAGTGCTATTATGTAACAAAAAGGATTCTACGTGCATACTTTTTTTGGTATCCTGTTCTATTACCCAGTCTTCACATCTGTGAAAGAGAAGTACTGAACGGACAGAAAAGTTAGTAACAGTGTAAATTTCTAAGCTCCAGTGCTTCCAATCTAGCTGCAGCATTCAGACTCTTGTGATCATGATATGCTGTTCATAAAATTCCTGTTCTTTTCTTTATTTAATTTTGGAGAAGAACTCCAGTTTGCAGAGATTAGATTGCATTTTCGTTTTAGCTTTAGTAATGATTTGAATCTTTTAATTCCTGGGAGATTTTACTATGTATTGAAAGTTGATTATAGTGAAATTGAGAATTTATATTTTAATTATTTGATCATACATACTAATATATTAGTTTGAAACAATTTTATTTGCCTCTTATCCTCGTTCTTGAACATGTGTATCAATGATATGGGTATACCTATATTATATAGGCTATATATAACAATACTTTGAAAGAAATTAAAAGTTTAAGCTTTTAGAGTTTGTGATTTTCTACATATTTTCAAATTTAAGGCTTTATACTTCTGTTCTATGTGGTCTTAACTCTTAACGTCATTTCAATGCTATGCAGCTCGTGTGCCTGTCAGATTTAGAGTTTGATTATATCAATCCTTATGAAACTGCTTCTCGGATTAACCAAGTGGTGTTACCGGAGTTCATCACACAAGCAGTTCTATGCTTGCTCTTCCTTGTTACAGGGCACTGGGTGATGTCACTTTTCTGTGCTCCATACCTCTACTATAACTTTAGATTGTAAGTCACTGAATCTTTCCTTGCAAGTTATACCTGAGGTTAATAAGTTTCACATAACTGCTTTCCCTTCATAGTTGAACTTGGTAGTTCCCTTGTGTATATATGCAAGCAAGCATAATGCATAATTGCATAAATGTGTCCATTATCTCATATCTTGATTATTTAAAAAATTCTTTTCGTGACATACATATATATGTATATGCAAATACCAAGCCAGAGGGTAGTATACTGTTTTAGCCTGCAGCTATTTGCACTATTAACTATCTATCATTAGTGAATTAAAGTACTACTATGTTCGAGATCTGGTTTTCTCAGATTCATAAATCATGCAAGCTGGCTGATTTTTTCTTGAAATTTTTTAATTGATCCAGAGTTGTGCTTAGCCAACTTACTGAGATACTCTAGGTTTTTTTTTTTTTTCCCCTTCATTATTCAGGTGTGTGCATATATGAAAGGGAAAGTCCTGTTAATTCAGTCCCTGTGGGAAATTTTATCTATAGTTTCTCAGACTCTATATGATAAACCTAAGGCAACATTTGTTGCACTCTACACAGAAAACTAAAACTCTTAAACGGAATACCAAAACCTAAGACAAAAATTCAATTTTAAATTAATTCAACCTTTGTGTTTAAGAGTGGAAAACGACATATTTTAATTAAAACCTGATTTTTTTTAAAACTATACTCCCTCCGCCCAGGCTCAACTTCTCGTGGGCTGGATACGGTTTTAAGAGTGATGTATATAAATAATTGGAATAATTTAGAAAGTGTTAGGTTGTATTGATCTTTAAGATAAATAGTGAATAAAGTCGGAAACACGGTGAATAAAGTATGGAAGAGAGTGAATAAAGTAGTGAGAATTTTCATGGTATGCGAAGATGAGATTGGGATGGACCAAACGAAATGCGGGAAGTTGAGATTGGGGCAGGGAGTATTATTTTATTTTGCGCAAATATGAAATGTTTTAACTTAAATGTCTAAGATTTCACCTTAAATGTTCAAGATCATTTTTAAGGGTTTTCAAACGAACAAACTGTCGAGATAAAAACTTCAGCATTGTATATCTTAAAAGCTAAATAAAGTCAATGAAAATGTACTTAATTCGCTTCAAAATAGAATTAAAATTAAAAATTAAATAAAATTTATTGTGAAAATGCTAAATTAAAATGAAATTTGAAGTGCCCTTGTTTTGGATCCGCAAATAACCCAAACAAAATAATATTCCCCCGCCCTTCACCAAATGTGCTATACTATTTCTATTTATATTTATTCCACTGCAAATATCACGTTTCATATTTGGCGAATTGAAAATCTATTTGCACACAAAAATTGGCAATATTTTGGCCCACATTCTACAACTCCACTTATTCCCTCTACCTTTACCTCATCCTATTATTCTCACTTTCAAAACCAAATGGGACATTTGATGGAGGAAGCACCTAATATTTCCTTTTGGCCCAGAAAATATTTTGAATCATGTGGTAATACAGTACATAACTGTCATTGCATTGGCTTCTGAGACGTACCTAGTCAAGCACGATAACTATAAAAGATCTTCAAAACATCCTCATAAATCGAATGCCATTTTAGTGATAATTATGGAGCCAGCCATCTGTGTAGTGAGAATTCCTGATATTGGAGTGAGCCATCTTCCTGTTCCTTTCTGCTTGAAAGCTGAATGAGATTCGTTTTGATTAGTTCTTTTCTTTCGTCCAGGCTCGAGTCTTTTAGTTCTAGCTTTACATCAGCATGTTGTTCTTAAATGATGATGTGTGTGCTGGACATGGTCTGACTAGTTATTTTCTCTAATAATCAGGTACACTAGAAAACAGCATCTGATAGATGTTACTGAGATATTTAACCAGCTCAATTGGGAAAGGAAGCAAAGGCTTATCAAGCTTGGTTATGTGGTATTTCTTCTCTGCATAAGCTTATTCTGGTGAGTGTGAAAATCTGCCTTTTATCTTCTTTAACCTTTAATATAGTACTTCCTCTATCCCGTCCCATATTTCCCATTTGGATTTGTGGTCAACAAAATGATGAAATTGGCGATTCATTTTCTTATTTTGACAATGAAGCGCAACTCAGTTGGTAAGACGCTTCAACTTCAACCTTTAGCCGTTTAAAAAAAAAAAAAACGATGAAATTGGAAAATATGAATGAGTAATAATAGAAAATGACAGTGGGTTGAAATAGATAGTGTATTGATAAATTTGTATATACGACATATTGAAAGGGCACTTGTAAATTGGGGTATATATAGAGTTAAATTGTAAAAAATGGAAAGGGGAAGCTTTGGGGCGGGACGACAAAAAAGGCAAAATTGGGAAATTTGGGTCAGGATGGGGAAGTAACAAGGAACAACTACCGCTAATCATAATGTGTTTCGGTGTAGGCTGCTTTACAATGCGCTAGAGGACGATGAGCATTCGTCGTATTAGTGTACTGGTTGCTGTTGTGGAATTCAGCAGGCATGTCGACTTCCACTTTTTGTTTCGTTGTGTTTAACATTTGTCTACTTTGGTACAGTGTATTAGATCCAATTTTAACTGTAATTTATTATTCAACTAGTTTATGATGTTGGATATCTTGATCTGGGTTTGAAATAGGCGCTGATTTATGTGTCACATAATGTTCTGCACACAATTCACATAAATAGAATCTCCATATAGATTGACATGGGCCAAAATGAATACATATAACTTAAGTTGTGGATTGACAATTTCTTCCTGCAGATCTTGTGTTCCAACTTCCCCTTTTTATATATAACTTCGACTTTTCATTTTAATTTCATATCTAGCACTAATGTTATGTTCTCTTGTCCAACTGAATTGAATAGAACTGAAATTATTTGGAGTACAAAAAACAACTAATCAGAATTGAATGTAAATTGAACAAAAGAACATAGTCTAACTCTAAAGATCTATAGAATTCAAGATTATATCTGAACATTTTTATTTCACTCGGGTCTTTGGTTTTGATTGAATCTCGATTGCATACATTGTGTCTTCATTCTATGCTTTGTGATAAGGTATTGTTCATCGTTTGTTACTTAAATTGCTTTCTGTTTCTCAGAATTCTTTGCATGAGAAGTTGAAATGATTGTTTTTTCCTTATACCCTTGTTCTCTTTGTTCTCACGAATATTCTTTGGTTCGTTAGTTCTATGTGTTGTCCTTTGATTCACTTGTACCTTTTATACACCCGCTTTGTTAATCTAATCACGATCAATTGAAGAGATTGCGTTTCTGAGGGCTTCTCTGTCTTTGACATATATGAATCAAACATCTGGAAGAGTTACACTAATGTTTTACATTAGTGAATTGATGACCATTGCATTTGCGAATCCTACTTATTTGAACTAGTCTAACCAATTCCTCGAGATAACCTGTATATTCGCAAATGCTACCACTTCTGCTCTTTTTACATGTGGGTATTAATTTTGAGTAAATCACCTCGTATTCCTGCATGTCAGTTAGCTAGCTCTTGCTTCAGGAGGCTGCATAGTTCTTATAGTATCATTTTAGTTAATACTTTCAAAATGAACTGATGATGTGTCCGGTTCATTAGCAGTTTTGGTTCATCTCTCTCCGACCACACTAGTTTTGAATGAAGAAGGTATTTCTCCCTTTTATCCTTGCAGTAGCTCATCTTTTTCTTACTGATCGAAAGACGCTTTGCTTTGGTGGTGGAATGGTAGACACGCGAGATTCAAAATCTATGTGGGCTAATATATATCCTCTTTGATAGTAGGGACTGATCACTAACCGCGAAAGGCTAGAAACCTTATTTCTTGAAAAATTATACTAATACAGTAACTTTACAAATCAATTATATAACCAATCACCTTATTAATATTCACTAGACGAACTTATTATACTCAAACTATATAAAAAAAAATCAACCATGTATTAATATAGTATTTTAACTTAACAAGTTATGTGTTAATATAACTATTAAATAACTTATGAATCATATTTTAATACACTATTATACAACATAAGGTCTCTAATAATGAAACAATTTAGTTTTGCCTTTTTTTTAAGAAATATATGTGGTATGTGGTTAAACGGTAATGAATTGGAGATACAAAAGTATATGTGGACCTAATAAGTGTGGTTAAAAATGAATTGTATTGTGAAGGCTATTGTCATAAATAAAAAAATTATTTATTTTGATGGAACGATGAAAACGAAAAAATATTACTCTTCTCGGCAAACTATATAAAGGATTACACTAGAAGAAGCTAATGAAAGGGTAGTATAATATAATGAGGGTGGATCTTTCAAAGTGATGAATCCTAATTTACCCACATCAAAGAGAGATATAGAATCGTGTACTTAATTACTGAATAACTATGAGATAAGAAGCATTAGTTACTAATCAAGCTTATCTATAAAGTTTCCACTATCTTCTCTATTTTATTTGCGTGCTTGCTGAGTCGCTCTAGCATGTTGGACTCAGGTCTGAGGCGTTTTTAATTTTTCTATTTATTTTCCATTTGTCCATGTTTTTTTTTAGAATTGTCCCGGTAAATGCAAATTTTCTTTTTTAGACTACAAAGTGGTATTAGTACAAAGACTTGGTGTAATTAATATATTCTGCCATGTGATATATATTGATCAGCTAGCACTAACTACTCTTAGATCAATTATTCTTAGGATAAAAGACTTGAATGCTTTAGGACAACACTCATGATAATCTTAAGTCTGAACTATGTTGCAGATACAATACCTTAAAGCGGAATATATGCATATGCTACATATTTAAGTAGCTATTAAAATTGTTAATTTTAAGAACATAGTATTTTTTTAACTGATTTATACCTCCAAATCCAACCCGAAATGAAATAATAATAAAGTTGGGAACTTGGATCAATTAAATCAATCATAAATGTTTACCCGAAATTCTAACCTAAGATATAGATCGAAATATCACTGTGATACCAGATCAATCATTGAAATCTATCACAAGTATTATTGCAGTTTTCCTTCTATTATCAGATATATATCTCCCACCACTATAATATCATAAGTACTATGTCCCCATTTTTCTAGCTTTTTTCATGCTAAACAATTTCAATTGTTTCATAATCAGCTCCTTTTTTCATGTGTCCCACCAATCAATTAGGTAGGGATTCTTTAAAGTAGTTTTATGCAGCATAAAAGCATTACTCAGATCACAGATTCATACATTGTAGCTACCCCTTTCCCTCCATTATTTCTTTTCCTCCTCTTTTATCCACTGAGCTAAAAGTTAATCTAAACTCGCTTTTATAAGAAATGTAAAATACTTATTTAGACCGGGTTTATAATTATATACCGATTATACCTTCTCGTGTAAGTGACCCTAACAAGTATGTCTATGTTGAGCGTGAGGTTAAAAAAATCAGTTGAGGCAGTTGGTTTTCCTAGATTAGATATAACCCAACAAGAAATCATTTGTATGCATCCTCATCATCACGCACTTTATGTTCCGTCCATAAATTTTCTCTTTGTTCATTGGCCATTACAAACCTTCTAAACTACCAACACTTAGTTCATGATTCCCATGCCACATTTCTAATCACTCTTATCATACAAATCATCTTTTTCACCAACATTTTAAGTCTTGTAAATGACTACTTCTCATGTTTTTGTACTGCTTGTCATTAAATTTTTAGGAAATTAAATACTACTCTCATTTTAGAATCTCACACTTCTATAAACTATATAAAGCCTGTAGTCCTATATATGATGACAAAATTCCCACCTCTACAAGAAACCAAGCCCACAAAGAAGCAAAATCATACCACTGTTTTCTTCTCCTCTTCATAACTATCATACAATTGCATACGTCCACACAACTATCTACTCAACTCCATGGAGCAAACAACAACACTAGAAAAAAATAATCTCCCATTAGCCCTCTCTCCAAAATGCCCTCCAATCTCCTCCCCTGCCGCACCCCTCTCCTCGGAGCTCAAAACGCAATGGCGAATTTCCGTGCCATTAGTAGCAATGAACTTAACATGGTTTGCGAAATTAGCCATCACAACTGCGTTTCTTGGCCGACTAGGTGAACTTCCCTTAGCAGGGGGAACCCTCGGGTTCACTTTTGCGAATGTAACTGGATTTTCTGTCCTAATTGGCCTATGTGGTGCCATGGAGCCGATATGCGGCCAAGCCTTTGGAGCAAAGAACTTCAAGCTCTTACATAAGACGCTGCTCATGTCCATCTTACTACTCCTCGGATCATCGGTTCCTATCGCGTTCCTCTGGCTGAACGTTGATAAAATCCTCTTACACTTCGGCCAAGAAAAAGACATCTCCAACACTGCGAAAAACTACCTCATCTACCTCCTCCCTGATTTACTCATAACCTCATTTCTATGTCCCTTAAAATCTTACTTGAGCACGCAAAACGTAACGGTTCCTATCATGTTGAGCTCATGTCTAGGCGTGGCATTGCACGTGCCGGTTAACATGTTTTTATCCAGGGTGATGGGCTTAGAGGGAGTTTCGATGGCGGTCTGGATAACCGATCTTGTCGTGGCAATTATTCTTGGGGTATATGTTTTGATTGAAGAACAGAGGAAAGGCGGGAAGTGGAATGAAGGTGGATGGTTCGACCAAGGGACTAAGGAGTGGTTTGGTTTTCTAAAGCTAGCCGGTCCGTGTTGTTTAACTACATGCTTAGAGTGGTGGTGTATTGAGATCCTAGTTTTGCTCACTGGCCGCGTTCCAAATGCGAAACAAGCTGTCGGAGTTATCGCGATCGTGTTGAATTTTGACTACTTGCTTTACTCCGTTATGATTTCGCTCGCGACTTGCGCTTCTGTACGTGTATCCAACGAGTTAGGGGCCAACCGGCCTGGTTTGGCCTACCGGTCGGCCAATGTTTGCATTTGTATTAGTCTGATTTCAGGGCTCGTTGGAGCGTCGGTTATGGTTGCAGCTAGGGGTGTATGGGGACCGTTGTTTAGCCAAGATAAGGGGATTTTGTTGAGTGTTGAGAAGATGATGATGTTGATGGCTGTCGTAGAGATTGTGAACTTTCCGTTGACAGTTTGCGGAGGGATTGTTAGGGGAACGGCTCGGCCTTGGTTGGCCATGTATGCTAATGTGTGTGGATTCTACTTGTTGGCTTTGCCATTGGGAGTTGTTTTGGAATTGAAGATGAAACTTGGTCTGGCAGGGTTATTGGTTGGGTTCTTGGTTGGAATGGTTGCTTGTTTGATCCTGATTTTGGTGTTTGTTGCAAAGATTGATTGGGATGATGAAGCCAACAATGCTCAGAAACTTGCTTGTGATAAACAAGAACATGAAAGATTTCAAGAAACAACACACATTTGAAGCACTTTACTTGTGTCATCTGCAATTTCGTTCTTCTCTGTTTTACTCGTTCCTGAGTTCTCTTTATCTATTTGTTGACCAACTTGTATCCATTTGCCTGCCTGAGCTATACAATGGCGATAATGGATCTTCTACTTCTGCACTTGCTCGTGCATCGTTTCATGATTCATCTCCAAACTTCATGGAATCATGCCTCATGCATCCTGTTGATGTCAGTGTTAAGTTTGGTTTGAAACTTTTTTTTTTTTAAACGGACAAATATATATATAATTAGGTGAAGGCTTACGGCTTTGGAGTTCCAAATCCACGACTCAATTTTAACTTAAAACGTTCTTTTTTCCTTCTTTTGGATCATTTGACCTTATAGAATTCGTAGGGATCATAATCGCAATGAACATTACTTAAATAATTAAAATAAAAATTCATTCTATGGTTTAATTTGTATGCTTAAATTGGTTTACTTGTATAAAACTTATATGATACATGTATATTACAATTTTACAACTTCACTTGTTATAATATTAATGTAGTAGCTAACTTTAAGATCGGATGAATTGCAAAATTGATCTTTTAACTCAAAAGTCCTTTCAACTTATAGTCCAAGTATTTTTCTTTTGGTCCTTCCACCACAATACCACCACCCATCCCCACCACCTCACCCACCTCCATTACTTTATACTACAACCCATCTCCAAAACAAAATCCAACTCCAAATCGGAGCACTATAAGGCTTCTATCTGAATTGAGATGTAAATTATAGTTTTTATCAACTCTGATTTAAATGTATTTCTACAGCTGAAACTAGAAGCTGTTAAACCACCAATTTTAAGCTTTACATCTCTTGGTCGGAAGATGTAAGTCATCTCTAATCGAGGTGTTAAAGTTCCACTTAGATCTCTTTTTCTTTAAGATAAAATTTATTTATCTTATTTATTTTGAAATTTAATTAAGTAATGTAATTACTGTAAAATAATTTTTTTTTGTAATCTTGTAAAATATAATTTTTTTGAATCAAATCATGTGTAATAAGATAAGGAGAAAAAATAGTGCTAAGAAATTGCTGTGATTGATCCTTTTTGGACAAGCATAGTAATAATATTGCAATTAGCCCTCGATTGTAAATGAGTTGAGATTTTTCCGAACTATTCCAGCACGGCTCGTAAAAGGTTCAATTTATTCGAGCTCGAACTTTATTTATAACTTGAAAAAATTTCAAGCTCGAATAAGATAGTATTCGGCTCGAAAGCTCGATGAGCTATTCAAATACTCCCTCTATCCCAGAACAAATAACATTTTAATTTTAGACACAGAGTTTAATGTGCAGTGTAAAATATTAGAGACAAAGGCACATATGGTGTTTTTTGGTTAAAAATGTTGTTCAAAATAGAAACAAGACATTTATATTTATACGGATATAAGATGAATAAAAGACATTTATTCTGGAATGGAGGGAGTAATATACTCCACTTTTAATTAATTCGAGCTTAATAAATGTAATAATATATATATATA
>JAYMSP010004159.1:0-17133 GCA_036897095.1 Plantago elongata
GACTACTTCGGTGTTCGTCCAACATATGCAAAGTATTTTCGACGGAGATTCAGAATGGAGAGACCGTTGTTCGAACGAGCGGTTGGAGGTGTGTTGCGTCAAGATGATTAATTTGTATGCAGACCAGATGCTACTGGCCTATAAGGGTTAACCACACTACAAAAAATGTACCGTCGCAATTCGGATGCTTGCTTATGGGGCATCTGCCGACTCAGTTGATGAGTATTGTCGGCTTGGTGAAAGCACGACTATTGAGTGTCTACATCGCTTTTGTGACGCCGTTGTTGCTGAGTTCGGTCCAACATACATGCGCAGGGCCAACAAGGAAGATTTACGAAGGTTGTTAGCAATCAACGGTGCACGAGGGTTTGTGGGCATTCTTTGGAGTATCGACTGTATGCACTGGACATGGAAGAACTGTCCGAAAGCGTGGCACGATCAGTTCCAAGGCAGGAGTAAAAAGGCTACTCTTGTGTTAGAAGCAGTAGCATCCCAAGATACTTGGATATGGCATTCATTCTTTGGGATTTCCGGAAAATACAATGACTTATCAATCGTGCAACATTCACCGGTGTTCGACGATATCCTTAACGGCACGGCCCATCAAGTTGAATTTGAGGTGAATGGCCATCAATACAACATGCCTTACTATCTAACCGATGTGATCTACCACGCTTGGGCTACATTTGTTCCTGCCATCCGAATCCGGTAACTCACAAACAACACAAGTTCTCCGGACTTCAAGGGTCCTGCCGCAAAGATGTGGAACGTGCTTTCGGAGTTATGCAAGCACGATTTGCAATTATACGAAATCTGGCACTTGCGCACAACAAAAACATTCTCAGCATGATTATGAATTGTTGCATAACACTCCACAACATGATAGTTGAAGATGAGCGCCACAAATACCTAAACTATGACGAAGAAATTGATGGAGTTCATATACCCATGAGCATGTGCCGGATTTCATTGATGGAGTTCATATCCGTCGGGCATCGTCTACAATAAATACTATCATGTAATACATGACCAATTTACGCCGGATGCATAGTTTAATCACGCACACCCAACTAATAGACTTATAATGTAACATATTTGGAGTCTACAATGAAGATGAGTCTTCTCCAGTCGGGATTGTGTGTTTGATTATTTTCGATATTGTGTGTTGTCTATTTGTTGAAATTTATCTTCATTCGATTTTAATTTTTCGCACTATGTGGTAATATATTTCTGGTTTGTTCTATCTCAATAAATTATAAAACGTCGTCAATAAAATGCAATTTGATTAATTTTAACTTCTAAACAATTTTATAATATGTTAATTAAAATAAAAAAATAAAAAAAATGACGTGGCATGCACGATGTGACGACGACGCATCACCACTGTAGAAAAAACGCACGACGACGCATCGTCGTCCGTCAACATTAGAGATGGTCTTATGACTTGTGATAAACTCCCAAAAACCTTTTTGCCATTATGCAAATTGATCCCTCAAATTTGCAGGGCTGTAATTTTCCAATTGAAGCTTCAACTTTGTACGGTTTGCACTTTACACCATGATTCGAGTTGAGTTAGAATCTAACTTTGTGCTTTCAACTTGACTCTCTGAAACATTAGTATATATGTCTGAGTAGACTTAGTAAAAATATATTTTTTAATATTTTTATTTATTTTTTGTTAACGAGTTAGAACTCGACTCTATTAAAATTCGAATTGTCTGAGCAGAGAGCTCAACCCAACTCATTTTTATAACATTTCGAACCAAGCCTAGACTAAATTAATAAGACCTTCTTGGAGTATGGTCACACTCGTTCAAGATCACTATTGGTGAAGGATTGTACATTGATGTTCCCAAGTTGTGAAAAAGTAAATTTATGAACACAACCTGCAAAAGGGAAAAGGAAACTTATACTACTAGAACATTAAGTAAAAAAGCAGAAGAGAACAAATGCAGAAATTAGCCAGAAGTGCACGAGGGACTTCATTTGTTTTCTTCTGCTTTTTATTATAGTTGGTACCCATCCTTTCTTCCCCACTTGCACTATTTGCCATTTCTCCACATTATTGAAATTTGAAAGATACCCCATTCTTTCTAAATGTACTTTAGAATTCCAATATACAAACTTCTAAGTTGACATCGTTCAACTACTAATTAAACACATTCGCGCATTTTCTCTATTACAGCGATGGACGAGAGTATTCTAATATTTCTAATTTATGTTAGTACAAAGTCTTACCCTTCAGACAAAGACAAAAATAATGATATGTTCGAGTTATATTCGATATATTTTTAATCGATATAAGATAGTCAATTAATAGAAACGATGAAGATAAGGTCTCTAATAAATCTTCTACTAGTTTAGTCGGTTACCAAAATATACCCTACCTTCCTTTTGTTTGGTGGTTGGAGTTATGGAAGGTATTTAATTTGCATGCTTGAATATATGGTTGAAATTTTATGACATAATCCAATATATATTCCATCGGATTGACTCCGATCCGCAGTGATGTATGTACATACATGATGATGGCAAGACACACTCCTACCCCAGTTTTGAACGCTTGGGATATGATTCCTCATATCGGCAAAGACATGGGCAAGAGTTTCTTTTCGTCTTATTTCCTCATCTTTTTTGCGTGCGTATGGATAATAACAACACATTAGGCTAGCCCAAAAACGTTGTACCTAGAATTACCATACATAATGGAGGCCTCACGAATGTCACCAAATATAAATTAACAGTCACAACATGATGTTCATATGTTTAGGGAGGTTGTTTAAAGAATAAACTCGAAGTTGTAAAATTCGATAATTATATTCTTTCAATAAAAGGTTATAGTTGATAAAATATAAAAAAATATCAAATAAGTAATATGCATGATTAAATTATACACGTCTAATTTTAGATTCGATATATCATATGAATTGTATCAATCATGAAATTAAGACGAATGTCGAAAGGAACAAGAGAGGGCATGTCCAATACTCCTACAGGCCACAACCATATGGATGGATGGGTGTCTGACAAATTGACTGCACGTGTGCCTAGTGTATCCACGTGCATCCGTTTCTATTCATACAGTAAAAATTTTAAGTAGTCACTACTACTGTTATCTTTCAATGTAATATTATACCAAAATGATTTGAGGGTTAGGTTAAAAATACAATTATCTTATATGAGTGTACCAACTATTAACCGGTTTTGATAAATTAATTTTATCGAGTTTTATTAAAGACATCGGTCTATATCAAACTAAATCGAGTGTATCAAGTTCGAGCCGGATAATAATTTTATTAATTAGTCGGGAGATTGACATCAATGTTCCTGTCGAATAGGCAATATGGCTCATGCAACACATCATTTACCTGCCATGTGATACTTAGTTCCGATGTTTCTTCGTTTGGCTAAGGAGGTACAAATTAACAATTTTGACTCTAAAAGTACATGGCAACCAGTCAACCAGTCAAACCCGACACATGACCTTGCCACCTCATTTTATAGTCAAATAATGTAGAATTAAATTTAAAAATAATAAAAATTAAGTTTAAAAATATAATTAAATTTCATAATTCGAAATTGAAAAAATATATAAATAAAATTTCATAATTTGAAATGTTAAAGATATATAAATAAATTTGCTATTAATTAAAATATGCAAAAGAAGGGAGAAAATAAGTTGAATTACAAACATAATTAACAATATAAATGGTCGGTGATTTCTATGTGTTGTAATTCTCATGTCAACATACCAAATAAACTATATGTAATTTCTGCTTATTTTTTCCTTCTTTTTTATTTTTTAATTAAATGCAAGTTTATTTATGTTTTCTTTTAAATTTCAAATTATGAAATTTTATTTATGTTTTTTTTCAAATTATGATTTTTTTTACATTTAATTTATTACTTAAGTTTACATTATTTGACCATAAAATGAGGTGGCATGGTGATGTGTCTTGTTTGACTGGTTTACATGTTCTCATGTCATCGTTTGGAGTTGAAATTGTAAATTTTTTCTTTCGTGGTCATGAACTAAAAAATACGAGACTAAATATTACATGACAAATAAACGATGCACTGCATGCATCATATAACCTATAGAACTATTGGTGTCATTCTCCCTTAATTAGTCATTCTACTTCCCCTGCATGTGGAGCAGTAGTATATATCCTGCAATATGATCATGCATTCATAGTAGTGTGAAAATATTGGTCATTAAATATTTAGTATCAGGAAAACATAGTGTGTGTGTATATATATATATATAACATGCTTGGAGTAGATCGATATATACCAGATGAGAGCCAATCACACAAGTTGGTGCAGGTAAAGTCCAAATTTAAAAAAGTTAGGAAACTCTAGTTTCAATTCAATCTCATATATATTACCAGATAGCCCATATGATACCTTATCTTTGTTCAGATAACGCAAGGATTTCTTCTATCTACAGGATAAATCTGAGCAAATTTAGAAGAATCTGAGCAAAATTAAAGAATGGGAGAAAATAAAAATAATAATGGAGCTAAATATACAGTCCCAATGCAAAATGAGCAGCTTGGTGCTCCCTAATTTGAGATCAATTCATTAAATGTTATCGTTAGAAATAAATGAATGAAGGACCATATTGCTTAAAAGTCCAGAAAGATGGCGCCATTAATTATCACTGTGCCATATTCATCAGTTGGTCCTTAGCTAGATACCTTGCTATATATGTAGCCTTGCTTTAATCGATCATTAATATTCATTTTTCTAAAATTGATCTGATCTGATAAGTTTTGTTTATTAGAAAACATAAAAGCATATATAGTTCCCTTAATTTTCAACACATATTATTTAACTTCTATATAAATAATATGTATTTTAACTTTTATTATTATTCATTTTAATTTTCCGTGTTATATCTTTATGTTTTACATTTGTGTTGAATCGTTTAATTTTTAGTATGTATTATCTAATTTTTACTACATATTGTTAAATTTTATAACTATATTGCCTAGTTTTATAAATGATCTTGTTTAATTTTATTAATTGTGTAAAATTTTCATTCGGTGTAATCTAGTCTAGTTTTATATTATATTATCTAGATTTTACATTATATTATGTAATTTTACATTATATTAGCTAGTTTATAAAATAATTTTTTTATTTTTACATGAAATTAAACTTACACTATTGTTTAATTTTTATATTATATTATCTAGTTTTTATTTAACTCGTTTTTTTAATGAATTCAGATCAAAAGATCCGTGAAAAACTATTTAAAGTCAAGTTGTGAAAATAAAGTATAATTGTCTAATTTTATCATTTAAAGAAGAATTTTAGGACTCTCCAAAATCGTCAGCAGGACGGAGTCAAATATATATTCACACAAAATGCCATTAGATGTGGTTAGAAGTTAACACAGTGCGTGCGTGTTCACGAAAGAAACTCTTGTATATGGAAGTTGAAAATATGCAGTACTCAATGCATGTGTGACATGAAGTTTACTGTGGTAACTGGTAACTATAAACAATTTAACCAAGAAGGATTATGGGCCATTTATTATAGGAGTATATGTCCATGTTTGAGTACGTACATTTGCATATATATCCTAGTATATTCATGATTCATTTTTTCACCTTATCAACTCCTGCTGCTAGTCAGAATGTGGGATCTGAAATCACACGGACACATTTTGATGTATGGATTCTTCTCTCAGTAAATATTAATGTAAACTATATACTTTTAGTATTATTTTATCCTTTACTTTTTTATTTAAGTTAAGTCGAATTTAAACCATTAAAAAATATCTTCAAATTGTTTTTGTTTTGTGGAACTGATACCTTGTCTTGTTTTGGTGGTGCATACTTATCTCGGATGGTGAAAATAAAGCTACTTGATCTAACTACTTGCATTATACTTTGTTGTTGAAGCTTAACTTTGATTTTTGTTGGTATCTCATTTATAATTTTGACGATTATTTTAGAGTAGGGTTTAGAGCGATAATCTTGGTTTGGGTGTTATAATTTGAATAGATCTTTTCTTTTTATGATGTTATTGCGTGAGCATTTCTTGTGCTCCCGTTTATATTAATAATATTTTGTCAATTCAAAAAAAAAAAGTCGGATTTATTAAGTGACCACTTAATTAAATGAAAGCAGATTTATAAAATTAGTCTGCCATTCCGTCTAAATTACTTTATTTTATTTTGAAACGGTAAAGAGATGATTTTAGTCCAATCTAAATTATTTTTAAAAGGTAATAATTAATTTTACACGGTATTAGAACACTTTCTAATTTATGGGAACGTCCCATACAATAATAATTTTAACCTGTAAAAATATAGTTGTCATGACTCATGAGAGCTGATTTATGACGGTCCACTTATGATGAGGCGTGTCATACTAACATCAATTGTCTTGATATGTTGCAAACTAGATAATAATATAGTTGAATAAATTTATGGCATTTAATTTATCGCCATGAAACAGAAAAGAAAAAAGGCAAACGGCTTTTTGGGTGGAAAATACAAGCACCAATTGCTCCTAGTGCCAAATAGAATCTATATACTATACATTAATGGTTGGTCATGTTGGAGGATATGTAGCTGTATATCTGTAACTGGCTTTCCACGCTTTAAATTTGTATGGGTTTTACTCGGCTCATACTTATCTGGAAAGATATGTACTCATTCCAAGAAATATTTTCATACATCCACTTTATTACAAGCTACAAATTTCTATTACTAATAACTAAAAGTGTGTCAATTAAGTTAAAACTTTGGGTTTGGGCAACCTTGCTGTTGTCTCAATCAGTTCCGCATCAATTTCATTTGTCTTCAAATCTTGTACTCTCACCAAGCATGTGATGTCCAAGATCTAACTAACCAAATGTAATTATCATCATCATCCTAGTCCTTTTGTATTGTACGTGCCACGATTGACCACTTACTAAACCTCACAATCGAGTCATTCGAATCGAATGAATCGGATCAATTCGGATCGGATCATTTTTTATTAGGATCACTTCACATTCAGGTCACTTCGGGTTCGGATGTTGTTTGGGTTTGGGTTCTTTCGGATTAGGAAAAATCGGATTGTTTTAGGTTGAATATTTTCGGATTCGGGTGTTATTCGGGTCTGGGTCCTTTCGGATTAAAAAAGATCGGGTTGTTCCGGGTCGAATATTTTCTGATTTGGGTCGTTTTCGAAGTAAAACATTTCGGGATCGTTTCGGGTCGAATATTTTCAGGTTTGGATGTTATTCGAATTTTGGCCATTAAATCAAAATAATTTGGATTCTTGGAGGCTAACCAACTTACACTCCTTGATTGACTCGTTCAGTCCACAAACGGCCATCTAGACGTAGTCTAACCCACTAACGTACTCCTCACCCGAAAAGTAGGAGAGGTGGGTATGGACTCTAACGGGGGGACCATCCATATAGAGGGGCATGCGGAAGGAAGAGGGGACATCTGATTCTCACTACGAAAACCCTAGCTATCAACAACGCTCAAGCAGTCAGTCGATTGAGCTCTCATACTATCAGTCAGACGATCACGTTGTCAGGCTGTCAGATAGTTGAATTGCCAAGCTATCGACCATCACCTTCCACTATCTCACCTTACCTTCCGATGACCACCAGTTAGCTCCTATCACATGGTCAGCTAGCCAATCGTCGCTAACCACCCCTCTCTACCGAACTGTTAAACAGGATAAGTCGATCTCCATCATCTCTCTCTCCCCCTCTCCCAGTCATTCTGTTTATTCTCTACCTCGTTACTAACTTGAGCATCGGAGTCCCTACGGTTGGCACCACACCAGTGTTACCTTGGTACCTTACGTCTCTAGGTTTGTTACTTGTTGCCTTGCAGGTCGTCGGTGCCCCCCATTTCATCAACTTAAATTCGATTGTAGATTCTGAGCGTCTACATAACACGAGTGTGAAAAATTCAAATATTAACGAGACCAAGGAATTGTGGCATGATGTTCCTACTAGGTGGAACTCCACTTACTTCATGGTAGATAGAGCTCTCTTGTATCGTGCTGCATTTGTCGACCTTAGCTCTTCTAATTCTTATGGGTATAAGTACCTTCCTTGTGAAAAAGAATGGTATATGGTCGAACAGCTTCGAGATGTGCTAGAACCCTTTTCGGACATAACTGATTTGTATTCTGGTCGTGATTATCCAACAACGAATCTGTATTTCGAGAATGTTTGGAGGATTGTGATGCTCTTAAAGGAGTTGGGCAAAAGTGATGACTTGGAACTAAATTCCATGGCAACGATAATGAAGGAGAAATTTGATAAGTATTGGTTTAGTTTAGAAGGTCAAGAGTACAATACTCTTTTTGCTTTTGCTTTAATCCTTGATCCTCGTCATAAGAAACATGTTCTGAAGCACTGTTTCCAAAGGCTTTACGATGATCAGGAGGAAGCTGTTTTTAAGTTTAACATTGTTTTATGCAAGTTAAAGCAGTTGTTTGAAGAGTATGATCCACCAAAAAGCAACGTGCCTGATACATCAACTACATTAACTTTGAACACGACAACCAACAAGTCAACATCTGCAAACTCGAGTAAACGCAAGGGCAAGTTGTACTTTGATGTAAGTTTCTTTTTTTCTTCTTCTTCCTATCTTCCAGTTATGCTTTGTATGTTCTGGTCTATTGCTTTATCTTATTCCCCTCTGTTGCTTTGTATGTTCTAGTCTATTGCTTTCTCTTTTCATATGATTTTCGGATAGGCGGTATTTATGGTGTACTACTTTGTTTGTTCTGGTCAACAACTTGGATAATTAAGTGGGATCTTATTTCTTCTTTATGAACCTGGATATTATTTCTTCTTTATGCTCTTCTTTCATATTTTTGCTATTTTAACTAGTTTAGATATTCACTTCAAGTTTACATATAAAATGTTTCTATTCGATTTACTACAAACTAACACTCGATATTATTTGGTTTGTTGTTGAATTTGAGGATATTCATATTGAAAAGTCGACTGATGCGGTTTCCAAGAGAAGCAGTCTGAATATATACTTGGAAGAACCTGTACTTGATCGAGATCGTGATGCACCATTCAATGCCCTCAACTTCTGGAAAGAAAATGAGTTAAAATATGGCAACTTCTCTCACTTAGCCATGGATATTTTGACCGTCCCTCTCACAACCGTAGCATATGAATCATCATTTAGTATTTGAGGTAAGGTTCTGAATAAGTGGTGATCGCCTATTCTTCCAGAATATGTCGAGGCTTTGATTACTTCCCGGAGTTGGCTCCATGGCTATGTTGGTATGTCACGTTTGCATTTACCATATGCATATCAATAAATGTATACTTCTGTTTTCATGATCCACGTCATAAATTATCTATTCAATTTCTTTTTAACAACGGATGAAGCTAATAACTTTGGTTCTGAGGTGGATTGGAACAGCTGATTTGATGGTTCGTACACCTTGTGATTGAACATGATGTAATGGTAGCTAATTAGTGATATTTGTACGATGAAGTGTCCTGTTTTGAGTATATAATCCATATATATATATAGGATTTTGTTACTTGAGTACTTTAGTGCAGGCTTTTTTTGTTAGGTGATCGATACTTTTGAAATGGAGACATTGTCGCTCCTGAAAGCTCTATTCAAAAGGTAATTGAACTCAATTGTCTTAAACTCATTTGATCTTGTTGTGGATATATATGAAAATTCTTTTTTGATTATGTTATTTATGTTGGTTCATCTTTTCTTTGTTTCTTTTTTTCTTTCTTTCTTTACTTTGTTCATTATTGTATTTTCTTTTTTTGCTTTGGGTTTTGGCAAGTTAGCTTTTGCATGTTAAGATGCTAAGGCTATTTTAATATTCCTATTATAAATTTGGTGGGAAGTGCAACTAGTTGATATTTAGAAATGTTATTTTTATTTGAATTTCTTCCGCTAAAATGTTTAATTTATTTTTATGTTCTGAACTTATATAATGTGTTGAAATGATAAGCTTTATGGTTAATGCAAACCAGTGTGATGATCTATACTCTGATAGTCTGATGTTGCAGAGTTCTTGTTTCTGTGAAACTAATGAGCCTGTTGACTTTTGTCACATTGTTTTTAGCCTATCAATTGATTGGTGGATTTGCTTGGAAGTGTCAAATTCATATCAGCCTTCCAGCGGCTGCTTGTGCATTTGCTTGCTAATATGAATCCATTTTATTCAATTTATGTTTTGTGTTTAATAAATCTCTTCAGCAGAACATTTTGCGTGTTGATTGTGTATATGCTCATGATTGTTGGCTGGTTTAATTTCTCATGCCCATGCGTATGTTGTTATGTGTGATTGTGTGTTACACGACGATATTAGGAGAGTAATAATGCAATATTTGTTGATATATATTGTAATATGAATCGTGTAACAATAGTCTGATACTAATTACTGTGTTGTTTGATTTAATCATTGAAAAACTCATAAAAACATATTAGAAGTAGCTCAAATCGATTTGTTGTCTTTGAAAAAATTAAAAATGACTTCATGCTACAAAAGGATCGAATTATATTTAGTACTTGAATTAAATTAACTCAAATCAATTTGTTGTCTAATCCGTACTAGAAGTAGCGTCACGGATCATAAAAAATTACATTCTAATATGCGACTTGCGTATTATTTACTTTGTAAACCATTGCCTTTTCAATTTCTATTAATAAATGGGTGTTTGTTGATATTAGCAATAAAAATAACTTGTAATTATGGAATAAGATACAATTTTGAAATTAGGAAATATAATGAATTATAAAGAGATTTAATAAAAGAGATACTTCATGTTCAACCAACTTTCCTATAGTACATTCACAAATCTAGTCATATATAATAACTTTAGTTCCTTCCATTTATATCAATAAGTTACACGGGGTTCATGCTTTAAACGGTGCCTCTAGAAATGGAATGCATTGTGATACTTGTGATTTCGCGTCAAATCTAATTCGGGTCCTTTCGGATCGGATGAGTACGGGTCGGATGATTCGGGTCAATTCTAATTCGGATATTTTAGATCGGATGAGTGCGGATCAGATGATTTTGGGTCAATTTTAATTCGGGACATTTCAGACCGGATGATTTGGGTCAATTTGGATTCGGGTCATTTCTAAACTCATGTCATTTCAGGTCGGGTGATTTCAGGTCAATTCTAATTTGGGTCATTTCGGATCGGGTCTATTAAGATCATTCTGATCGAACCGCTTCAGATTGGGTCATTTCGGATACACCGGGTCAATTCGTGTTTCGGGTCATTTTCGGGTATGGCAATTTCGGGTCATTTTCGAATTCGGGTCGGGTTTCAGATCATTTCCGGGTTTTTAGACCACGATGATTTCGAGTTTGGATCGGATCGTTTCGGATCGGATTTTAAATTTGGGTCAAGACTGCCGGGTCTACCACTTACCCACCTCCACTCACCCCTCTTCACATCTTTCACCTTCGTCAAAATTACCACGGATAAAATTTCCAATATGATATTTGTCAATTCTAATATGATATTAAAAAGGGGACACAAATATGAGATCTAATTGCGTACCATGAAGGATTTGAGACGATTGACATGGTGCCCATATTTGTTACTCAGTATGGTTGTTTCAAAAGCTAAGATGCTTTTTGCTTGGATTTGTCCTGGAAACTTGGGGTGATATAAAACCAATGTGAGTACTGAATAGCATCTTTATTGAAGCACTCCTGAAAGCTCCCTTACGGATGAGCATTTATTTGTCTCATCTTTTAGATACTTCAGCTGACAATTTTATTAATAGCGAGATAAGTCGGGACCAAAAAGATACACTGATATGTCCTTCTCCATTCTATATACTCTTCACACACTGTTCACCATAGCACAGGGCGGACTTGGGGGTTGCAGGTTTATTATACACACGGCTGCCTAAATTAACGAACTGTGCGAAGAAACTTAGTAAACAATTCTGTGCATGTATGATGTATTACAAGATAAGAACCATCGACAACAAGTGGCATTGCTTAGTTTATCGCGCTACATTACTAAGTAGAATGCCTAAATCAAAAGAATACATGAGGGAAGTTTCGGACTATCTCAAGCCACCGATTACTTTCACAGCATCTGTTCCGGAGACACGTTTATCTTCTACAAGTGGAACTGTATTCCACACTTTGAGCTTCATAGGAGCATCTCTCCCACCTGCAAAAATAGTTTACCAAGTCAGTTATCATTATTGACTCTACTTAGACGTATTATGTATTAGTCATACCTTCAGTGCAAATGGCAGCATAATGTGAACCAACCAACTCTAGGAGCAAAAACTGCCAATTACTAGTTAGGTCACCGGAGCCATCGATAGGCTCTACAGTTATTTCAGGTGCCTGAAAATATTAACATGTTATCATTAGAAGCAATGAATCCAGACAAATTTCATAACTAGCAGATGCGTGAAGCATCCTCCTACACAGAAATTTTACCTGTTACTATAAAATGAGGCGATAAATGTTCGCTCAGGCTCTTTACCAATTTTTTACCAAAAGTAAGATGTTGTACGCATATAAGAAGAATTTACAGAATCATGTAAAAACTATTAATCTATTGTTCTCAAAACACCATCATGAAGTAGAGACCTATTCCAAACTCTTGTGCACTCGATTACCGTTCACATATAATACAAGTTTGAATAGACCTGCTGGCAACATACTGCAGGAGGATAAGCCTTCCATAGTTCCATGTGCAAGCAAATCGGATAGGGCAAAGTTTTTGTTGGACAAAAAGCTCATCGGTGACAAGTTATGAGTAAACATGCTAAGTAACAACACTACAGCTTACTAAGTCTGTGTAGTGGGAATAGTTTTGGCCGATGCATGTGTTTGTTCAGAAATCAGATGTGGATTGGAACTGTGGAACATTGTCACTGAAGAAGCAATGCTTCCCATCAAAACAGTAGACAATGTCAGAAAACCAGCAGAACTGATGGAGTATACATCAGAGAGTGTACATCAATCTGTTTGAAAGTTTGTCCAATTTTTCACGACTTCCTTCCAAAAGGGGCAATTTGAACACAAAATAATTTTGGTTCTTTTGACTCATTGAACAGAGATGTAATCGACTTCAAATTGTTCACACAGGAATTCACCTTTTGGGTTGATACTTATATAAATTACATTCATAACTAGAGTTTCAGGACATGATTACCATTGTCTCAGAACATCGATATTCCACTGCATTATAGTCACTTCTGACACTGTTCATACAAATATTGAATTTGCTGAAAGGTGCACCAGAAAATCCTTTCCCCAAAGCTTTAACATATGCTTCCTGGAAAAAAGAAGGTGCATAATTACAAAGCATAATATGGAGAAGGATTGTTAGGAAACAATTGAAGTTAAAATCATTGCATTAGCTGAAATATAAACAAAACAGATACACTTGCTAGTTGATAATGAACAGCTATATTGTATTTCAATTGGATATATTAGACAAGGGGGCCAAGTTTGATGAAATGGGGAATAACTATATTAAAAAAAAAAAGGTTGCAGAACGTCAAAGATCCTAATCACTGATCAGTGCTAAAAAACATGTCCGTAAAGCTGCCTAAGTATTGATTACATATGCCTACATCTGCACATTAGGTTTTTTTATATATATTGAAATTGAAATGTTATGGATAGTTTTCAATACCTCGGGGCTCGAGGGATTAAACCTTTAGGATTTAATCTTAAATTTCTTGAGGTTATTTTCTCTTTTGCTTTATACCCCTGTATTTGGGGTCTCAGTGTGAGGAGTATCATATATGCTAGCTAATGGCAGTATACTTTGGTTTAGAGGCTTGACTTTGTTTAGGATGGTCTATCATTTGTAATTATGGTGATTATTGTAGAGTTGGGTTTAGAGTTTTAGTCTTGGTACGGATGTTATGATTTTCAGATTTTTCTCTTTCCTTTGTATTGTTGATGCGTGAGCATACCTTGTGCTTGCGTTTATATTAATAATATTTAGTCGATTCAAAAAGAAAAAAAGAAATGTTAAGGATAGTAGTACTCCACAAAAACTACCATATGCTAATATTCTAATCGCTATATAAATGCAAATAAATTACTTCAGAACACTAATAATATCCACAGATTCTAACTTCTGATTTCCATATTTACCTTCAATGTCCATAACTTAATAAACTCCTGCTGCCGCACTTGTGGATCTAAGATAGAAGCCAAGGACTGCAATTCATGTTGGGTGAAATACCGCCGAGCAAAAGACAATATGTCGTGTTTGATAATCCGATGTTTTTCTTCGACATCAATCCCAATCTATCTTGCATCAAACCAGAAAGTGGTTCATATAAAAAAACAATAACAGCAGGTTAGGGAAACCTGAGAATACCATTCAATGATTCAAACAATATATAGGGTGCATTAGATCTCAAAAGAAGTATGATCGAATTGCTAACCTGAGAATTAATAGTCACTCCACAGGCTACCAAAGAAGAAGTGTGTGAAATATTAAAATGCAACTGAGTTGGATCCCAATCATTATCTGATGGCCAATCGACCTGCCAGTACATCACGCAACAGTTTGAAAGGAGAAATAGGTACAGGTGTTTATACTAGCATCTCTAGTGGCTAATATGGGATGCCTGGCTAAAATATAGCAACGAGTCTCACCTTAGGCTTCCCATGTATGTTCTTTTGGAACTTCAATGACTTTGCACTAACTTGCGAGTTGATCTGATCTACCAAAAAGCACTGTTACAATGAGCTCCGAATTTCATTTCATGAACAAGGTCATATGAATTGTTTCAGTTCTATCATCCACCAAACAAAACATTTGACAACTCGTATAAACTGCATATAAGAGCAATGCAATTTTGTTTTGCTTTATGTGCTTACTTTGTCATCATGAAACAATAAGAAAAATTGCATCATTTACACTTTATAGGCCCAATGAACACCATCTATCTATGAAGGGTAAATTTCCAGTGTAAGTTACAGAGAAGGTTAACATGAAATAACCAGTGCAATTTACTTTTATGATTGCATATGCACGTCCCATACTTTCCTTTTTTCCATATGTATCAAATATAATCAACATCTGAGATGCTCCTAGAGGGAAGTTTGCTTTCCTAATAGTACCTATTTCTTCCATTTGTTTTTAGCATGCTTTTGCTTCCTTCCTCGATCAATAGGAAAACTCGAAAAAGAGATACTACAGATTTATCATAGTCCAGCTTATTGTTCAACATTGTAATAACAGTAGTTCACGTAAAACAGCATGATTCACGTATGAATAAGAAACTTAAAATTGTGGTGAGATGGCACACATTAAAAGAGTATTAGGAATGATGACATACATCTCGCAATGGTAGTACGGACAAGGGCTCGAGCAAGCAACGCACTCTTTTTCAACTCCTCCCCATGCATTTGGGACACATTCTCCTTCTCACAAGGAGATAGAATATCTAAATACTGATTCAACAACGACTCACCCTTCACTTGACTAGGTTTCACATACCACAAATGAGTCTCCCTAGAACAGCATGAGAACATTACGTAAAAAACGTCAAATCTTCCAACAAAGACGGAAACAAATGCATATTTTCTCAGGAAAACTGATTTACATTGGAGAAGGAAGCTGAACAGGAGGCAAAGACAACGAAGAGTGATAATGTAACTTCATTCTGGAGAAACCTGAACGCATCAGAACATAGGTGAAAGGAACCACTTCTGTACACAAAATCGACCACAGAGAGATTTAGAACCACAAAAATACTAAGCTAAACCACAATACGAATTACTTTATAATTGAAACCAATAGCTAAGCGAAATTACAAAGAGAAGTGCATGTATCATTCTCAAATGCACTATTTGAAACCGAAAATCGATACCGAAACCGGAAGCTTCCTAGTGTATACTCTATCGTCTCTACACTTTCAGAATACTAATATCTAAGGTCAATGAGCTTCATTCCATTAAGCCAAAAGCGGCTACGCTAATTTTCCCCAAAACAACAGTAACAGAAAGTTCCTCAACAAGCCTTAATTCTAAACAATAACAATATCATATTCATACTTAGATATTTCAGGATCCAATCTCTACCTAAATCGAGCAATTCAATCCCAAATCCACAAATCGGAAGAAAATTAACTACGAATCAGGAAAATGAAGAGAAATAGAAATCTACTTACCTCCGGAAAAGCCTCCGATTGATAACGCAATAGACACTCTGTATGTAAGCTCGACGATTTGGAGGCAGGTCTCGAATTCAACGATTCATGTTTTCTCAGTCTATTTCAGATGATGAAGGTGAACTGGTGAAGGACTTATTTACGCACAAGTCCAATTGTGTTTCTTAATTACATTAAAGCCCAACTGCAACATTGATACGATAATATACCGGTTGAAGTTTAACAATAGATATTTTTAAATTGTACTTGTATATTCAGTGGCTGTTTGGATGGGGATTTGAATGGGGAATATTTGAATGGGTGAATAGTGATTCGAATTGTAATAGGATTGTTAAAATTAATGTTTGGTATAGAATTGTAATTGAATAGGGTATTGTAGGTTTTTATATAAGTTGTGTAAAAGATAAATGATTGGTGTAAGTATGATGTGATTGGTATTGAGATTTGATAAAATATGTATGAATATTATATTGGTTAATGATTGATATTTAAGGTTGTTAGAATTATATGATTGGTTTAATTATGTAATTAGTAGTTTGGTAGTATTTGTATAAGAATTAATGTTTTTATATATTAAAATGAGATTAAATGACAATAATAAAATTATATTCCAGAATAATCGAAGCAAATATTAGTGAATGGAATCGTAATTAATTGAATAATGTATTCGAACACAATTGTGGAGACATGGTATGACATGTTAGCATTTGTATCAATTGGATATACGATAAAATAACGAACGACACGCATATTAAAAACACAATAACTTATTTTAAATGTTCGAGCTGACCGGTATTCAGTTGTAAAGTATACATGTGCAAATGAAATCTAACTGTACAATATGTATACCAAATCCAACGTTTTGAAGTAGATTTAAGAAATTAATAACTCATCAGTGACTTGTCTAATGAAGATGTACGTATTCGTTTATGAATTTTATACTGTATACACAATTGAAATATCAATACACATGCATGTTACTGACT